>JAZGTJ010018982.1:0-11142 GCA_036877575.1 Botia almorhae | reverse complement strand
CTTGAATAATGAAGCCGGTGTAATTGGCAGTCGCAGACAGACGCACGTCTGTAATATTTCACATCTGCTCTTCATCTCTGACAGTCGGGCTCATTTCATGCGGCAGTGACGTTGTTTCCACTTCGTAATAAAAGCCTCACATGCTTCATTCTCTCACTATCACTGCATGATAAATCAGACTGCAGATATTTCACAAGAGTTTCGCCCTAGGAAAGGTAATTTGAATAATATCTCTCGCAGAGCTGCTTCCGAATAAAAATTATGTCTCGGGCAATATTTCATCCAATATGAAGCCGAGAAAATGATTTTCTTCCTAAATAACTAAATGCAGTAATTCAAATAAGCAGCTTTCTGTGCGCAAGGTTAATGACAGCCGGGGATGAAGGCGAGATCACAGCAGATGCGGTTGTCATCAGGAGCTTTTATAACACGATGTGTTTCATTAGTCGTCATGAGTGAGCACATCATCTCACGTGCTAGAGTTCTGAAGTAATCATGGAACATTACGCTGAGTATCAGCTAATACTGTATCACTTATCATGTTTGTTACAGATCTGCTGCAGGTCTCTGTAAAGGTCATGCAAGTCTTTGAGCTGCAGGGATTGTGAGGAGAGCTTGTGGTCCAGTCAGGATGGGCAGTTTGAAGATAAAGTAAAAAGGCTGTAATGGGACTTGTATTATTAAATTGAGTTATTAATTCTGAAGTAGGCTGTTGGTGAACTTTAGTGACTGTGTTTAGTGACTGTGTTTAAATGAGTTTGTGACTGTGTGTGAGGGTGGCATTAGTGTTTTAATTTAGCTTTGAGAATATAAACAAACTATCTAAACGTTATCGCAGCTAACAGGGGAAGTTCTCAGAACACTGGCTAACATTATTCTCTAAAACGTTCTCTCAAAGTTACATATCTAAATGAAAAAAGCTCTCACAGTAACAGAATGTCTTTTAATGTTACATATTGTATATATCAAAAACATTATTCTTAAGTTTTAAAATGTTACAGAATTTAAAAAGGTTGAATAATAACCAAGCAATAATTTTAATAATCTTAAAACTTGCTAGAACTTTCAAAATACAATTTTTAGCTTTTTTGTTACTTCCTAGAAACATTGGGAACAATTTTACAACCTAAAAATTGTTGCTGTGATATTTGAATATGAATTAATAAGTTGTTCCACGATGGAAAGAAGGACATGAGGGTGAGTAAATAATGATGGAGTTTAAATCATTTATGTCAAATCCTTAATTCAATTGGACTTCAGGGCTCACAGAAATGGCTGTCAAATTCTTTACCAGCATTTGTAATCTGTTTGAAAAGGAAAAGTACATTAGGTTATGTTGCAGAATCCTTACCATCGGTTTTTCATCCACACCTTTCACTCTTTTAGCTGGTAACATGAAACCCCACCCATCACTCACAGAACGAAAGCGTCCAACTCCCTTTGAGAAAAATCCTGAAAACAGGACAGGAGATGAGGCAGGAGAGAGAGAGAGAGAGAGAGAGAGAGAGAGAGAGAGAGGTTCATTAGTGCTTCATGTGTTTTTAATTGGCTCTGGCTGTAGGTTGGAATCTGATGTGATCTGATGGAGGCTGATGGGAGTGCTGTGGTCCTCTGTGCCCTGCAGATGTCCTGCGGGGTCAGGAAGGGGAGAGTTGTCACCTGGTGACATGGCAGACTGAGCCCTGTGTGGATCTGCAGGTGAAGACCACAGCTTTGATGAAGACCTCAGAGAGACCTGCTAGTCACACACTGAATACAGAGCCACCTGATCTTCAGCTTCACCACCTCCATCCTCTCTACATCCTCATTAATCATTGAGCTTATTTTTTACACAGTAGACTTTAGGTCAATTGCATTGTGGGATACAGTATTCCACACTGGGACTATTTTTGAAAAAGCATAATAGCATATCACTTATACAATTGTGGTATAAAGACAGGAGTATATACTTTAAATAGTATGTGACCCAATACATTTAAAAAAGGTGCAGCATACACCAAAGCCCACAATGCAATGTGCTCTTCTATTTTCAATGTCTTATATATACTATTCATTTTTTGCACACATTTAGGAAACTATGCTGTGCACAGAATGTGGCAGAATTACAGCCAGTATGAACGTTTTCTTGGCTTGTTCCTTTACACATCTTTTTGTTGTAATGTTGTCCTCTCTCCTGCTTTGTCTCTCCACTGAGGGTGAACACATGCTTTTGTGGTCATATGCAGACAGGCCCTAAAAGAGATGTATTGTTATGATCAGAAAACCATTCCGGCCACCATGCCCAGCCCGAGCCCGGCAGGACTCCTAAAAGAGATTCTCCTTGCTATTAAAGGGATAGTTCACCCAAAAAGAAAATGTTGTCATTATTTACTCATCCTCCAAACCCATATGACTTTAATTCCTCTAAACCGAATGTTAGCTCCAATTTACTCTAATTAGAAAACAGCAGCGAAAACTTTATTTGAAATTTCTTGTGTCCAATAAAACAATAAAAGAAAGTCATATAGGTTTGGAATTACACAGAACATTGTGACAGAAGTTCATTTTTTGGTGAAGTATTACTTTATAAAAAGCTTCCTTTTGGCCTGCGAGCTTCTTCATCACCCAATATGTGTGAGATGATTCACAAAACTTTAAAGTATTTGGCTTGTCAGATTTCTGCTCTGAAAGCCAGAAGAAGCTTTTATGAGCCTAATTAATGTCTAAAAGCTCAATGTATTACATTTATATCAGAGAAAAACACACTCACAGTATTGTCTTCAGTTTGTAAAAGCACAAGCACACACTCATGCGAGGCTGCACACACACTCACAGAAGGATGCAGGACGAGGTTCTGGAGCAGGTGAGATGAAGGAGAGGTCTGTCTCGTCTGTTTTATCAGCGCTGGGGAAAGATGGGAAAGATTTGTCTCTGTTAAAGGGACACACAGCTTCTTTATTAAAGCCATTTATCACTCTTTGAATATTCTCCTTTAATGGCCTCTCGCCCCTAATTATACAACTTTGTCAACAGAGGAGCGCAGCCAGAGCAGAGCAGAGCATCTCCCAGCTGCAAAACATTCTGTCCTGCATGCACACCGGCTCTCTTACTCTCTCTCTCTGCCGTGTTTCTTTATGTTGTGATTCATTCAGATGTGCTCTGGAGACAGCAGACTGTGTGTGTGTGTGTTTGTGTGTGTGTGTGTGTGTGTGTGTGTGTGAAGGCATGCTGGCTGTCTGGACAGAAATGTGGTCAGATCATTGATTCTCATGTAGATGCTTGTTCATACTCTTTCATTCAAATGTGAAAACCTGCTGAAATGACTTTCCTGTTGTGATGATGTCACAGATCCCTTCATTCTGGCAGGTAATGGCTACTTTCTATGACTATCAGTTCCTGGTAATATATTTTTGTCTGTTTGGAATTGTGTTTATTCATCAAATCTAATCTGTTAGTGTGGGTCAAGCAATGTCCTCTATGTGTGTGTGTTACAGCTGTGCGGGGACACAGAGGGTCTCTCCTGTCACAGATGTTATTGTGTTTGCTGTGTGATTATCCACTTAACAAGCTGACCTGAATGAAGCCAGTGCAGTTCAGAGTTTCTAAGAGGCTGAATGAGACAAATGCCAAAAGCTGTTGTTTGACTATAAGGCAACACAATAAGACAAACACACGCACACTCAGAGACAGAGAAACACATATTGACATGATTGTTCTTTGTTTTGCATGCATGTTTTCAGAAGTAAAATCACAAATTAGATCTTAGAATTAGATCAAATTTACATTCGTTGAGGTTTCAAGTTTTATGAGATCTGAAGAATGTCTCCGATTTGCCAAAGATGTAAATTAAAAATCAGAAATCTCATCATGACCTCACATTTCTCATCAGCACTAAAGTATCTGAGATATTTCATCCACATTAATGTCATAGCTCAACATCTCAGTGTATCAAAACAACTCCTTTATTTCTTTCTGTTTCCTCCGATGGGAATTTTAAAAGCATGCTCACAAAGTTGACACTAAAATGAAATAAAAGTGAGGGGCCATTTAATCTTGAAAGAAAGACCTCACAATAAATTCTACGATGAATCCCTGTAGAGACACACAGTGTCTTATAAATGATGTCCACATTACCAATATGGCAATCCTGTCAGAACTTCAAGAGACACACACTCATCTGTGTGTGATCAACGCTGGTGCGCTCACGCATACCAACAGTCAGTGTGTGTTATAAACGTGGATCCTCAAACTGTGTCTGAACAGGCGATTTGAGAGCCATAAAGATAAGCCGCTGTGATGTCTTCAGAGCTAGCGTTTACGCTATTTACTCACAGCTACATTTCAAACACACACACACACAGATATGAGACCATTTAGCAGTGAGTAACAGCCAGTCATTTCTTTCATTTTGAGACTCTAGTGTAACTTAAGTGTCTGCAAAGATTCCCTGGTGTGTACTGTAGAAGTTGTGCTTGAGTGTTTGTTTGTGTGTGTGTGTGTTAGCAGAGAACAGTTATTAACTCCTATTCAGAGACAAAACACAACACGGCACCAGTTTGGCTCACCAGCGAACTCAATTCTGATTGGTTAATGAGGCCACAGTCAAAGAGAATGAATCAAACATATTGATCAGAAATACATTTTATGCCTCCATGAGCAATATTGAGATTTTAGGAATCAAAGAGCTTGTTAACCCAGTGCTCAAACACTGCTGGACCTACTCAGAGAAACTGTACAATTAAAAAAACCAACAACAGTGTCAATAATCACCATTCGTCTCTTAAGCTGCTAATGAACTTTCATCTGATCCAGTGTGTGTATATGTGTGTGTGTGTGTGTGTGTGTGTGTATGTTTTCATTGAGGACAATTTACAGAAATTCCAGGCCATAAACCTGTCTATAAGAAACAAATATGAATCACATTCATCATTATATTATATTATATTTATTTATTACATATCAAATGCATCAAATATTTGATAATAGTATTATATCAAATTATATATTTAGCTCATATATTTATACATACATTTCTGTTAATTATATATATTATTTAATTAACATAATCAACCATTTATTTTGAATGTATTTTTTTAATTGTTGTTAATTTAAGACTCAAGTTTTTAATTCACATTATTGATTACATTAATTAGTCGGGTTGAGCAACATTGAGCAAAACAGATGAATAATAATTAAGCTAAATTAAAAAAATATATAAAACATCAACAAATATAAAACAACATTACATTATTTATTATGAATATAAAATGGCATTACTTTTTCATTTCTCTGTATTGATTGTTTAGCATGGCCATATCCAAATGAATTTTATATAAAATCTAATGAAAATTTATGTTATAAAACATGCAAGAGCTATAAACAATTATACTGAAATCAACTGGTTACAGCAAATAAATGCATCAAACCAGTTGGGTTTTAAAGATCCAAGAAATCATGTCCTATAAGATGAATTTTCTATTGCATGATGGATGAATTATTTATCATTTCTATACACTTCCCATTCGGAGTGCGCAGCAGTACATGTGTGTGTGCTGATGGATGAACAGGCCGCTTTCAGCTAACAGCTCCTGGATGTCATTTCCAGTATTGGCAGTAGATGGCAGGATCCATACATTGATTAAACGTGCTCATATGGGCTGAGAGGAGGTGTCATTCCACTAGCTCTTTCTCCTCTCTCTCCCTACAGGTTTAGTCTCTATCAAGCAATGAAATGCTGAAATCTTGGTAAAGTGTAACTGCACACGGCAGATGTTATTGACTCCTCATGATTTTCGCTTCATTGTTTTCCTCACCTTGTAAGTCACTTTGGATAAACACATCTGCTAAATGCCTAAATGTAAATGTCATTCTGTCCAAAACACAGTAAACACAGAGTCTTCTAAAGCTGCATGTGGAACACTCCTCAGTACTGCTCTGAAGTCCTCACATCACACTGCCTTATATTTCATCAGCAAAACATGATTATTCCTGTCTTATGCATCAGCTTTTGAGCTTTTCAAAATAGGAACATATTTGTGTTAACAAATATAAATAAATAGTGCTTTCAGAAATATGCTGTGATTAAAGTTAGCCACTTAAACTTTAATTACAATATTATTATACAAAGCTGAAGCTAAACAGTAATACAAACCAGCTAATACCACAAAACTTCACAGAGTTCTATTGCTAATACTTACTGATGTTTTCCACCAAAAGTGATGTCATTTCCTGTGTCATTTCCCGGAAGATGACATCATTCTTTTAGAGTAAAGAATAAAAAATGTTCGATGGTGATATTTGTGGACATATTGAAAACTTAAATAAGAAGGAATTTTCCTAAGAAAGAAAAATAAATGAAAAACAAAACAAACAAAAAATATTTTTTATTAAACGGCAGTTTTATCACAGGGAAACAAAAATGGCAACATCTGCTCATTCTTTAAAATTGAACCTGTTCACTTAATTATGATTTAATAATAAAATCTCAACTTTTAAGATTGTGACTTAGATATTTAATTTGATAAAAAATAATGATAAACAAGTTGTTTACATTCTTAATTCTGATTGGATGAGCAGCATTTAAAACTGGTAAAAGACAGATAAACAAACAACTAATTAATATTTGTATTAATGGTTGCTTGGCAATTATCATTCTATTGGTTTATAATTGGTTCAAGCTCAAGAACTCTATTATGTAGCCTGAAAAGAATTTATTCTGTTTTTTAAATGAACAAATTAAACTGTTGTACAGGTCAAATATTACTGCTGTTGCAGCCTTTTTATTACGCCTCTTGTTTGTCGGTTTCTCCTATTGGTTTCTCCTCTGTCCTGTCAAACAGAAGAGTTTTGTTTCAGCTTTGATTGAAAGCATGTTGAGTCTCATGCAGTTAAACAGTGAATAATTAGCTGGACACTCACTGTGAGGCTTCTTCAGGGCCATTAAGGGCCCCTGACTGGAGTCACATCACAATATCTCACTCATCAAATCTTTTGTATGTGTGTGTTTGTACAGACAGTCTCTGTGTGAGAATACATGTTTAAAAGCACATTTTCTCACAATGTGACTGTCTTAGTGCTCAAAAATTCAAAGCATCGTTTGCATAATAATACCAGGATGAGCCATAATAAGATCCGGATGAAGCCACAGAACACATTCTTCAGAGTTCTGACAGAACCGAGTATCATTCAATAGGTCCATCCAGGACCATAGACATCAGCTTTACAACACTACAGCTGCTGGTAGACCCACATTAAGATAAAGAGTTCTCTCTAAGATGCTAGTGATGTTTGCAAGGGATTGTGGGTAAATGGATTGTAAGAAACATGATGCAGCATTTAAGGTTGATCAGAATTCCACAGTTTATTTTTTTTGGTTTCAGCACCAAAAAGTGGAATTATGAGTTATTATGGAGTTATATAAGGTGGCAACCTAATCCAAAATCCACAGAAATATAAAGGATTGATAATAACATTTAGATAACATAAATACATTATTTGGAGCCAGTTCAAAAAAAGAAAAGATTAACTGAAATTGTGACAAAAATCTAAATTTAGTGTGCTGAAAATAGCATTCTTTTAACTTATTTTATTTCAATTAAAAGTAATTGTTTTTAATGAAACATGAAAATTTTACATCACTGTGTTTTTAACACTGTGTTTTACATTATTAATTATAATTATCTGTATCTGTTTGTCAAAGCTCTACAATCTCAGTATGTTGTGTGTGTGAGCTCTGAGCATGTGTCCCTAACACACTGAAATATTGAAAAGCTTTTGTTTTACCTAGTTACCCATGAACTGCTGTGACACAGACTGTGAACAATGCTACACGCACAGTACTGCTCAGTTCCATTATTCATGACCAGAGGCCAGCAAGCCAAACACACAGAGAACAGCTACAGCACTCATTTAAATTAAACACTGATCCAGTGCTTCTCAACAGCTTCTGATTCACCGATCCAGTGCTTCTCAACAGCTTCTGATTCACTGATCCAGTGCTTCTCAACAGCTTCTGATTCACCGATCCAGTGCTTCTCAACAGCTTCTGATTCACTGATCCAGTGCTTCTCAACAGCTTCTGATTCACTGATCCAGTGCTTCTCAACAGCTTCTGATTGACTGATCCAGTGCTTCTCAACAGCTTCTGATTCACTGATCCAGTGCACAGTTAAACTGAAAGCACAATGTATATTTTTGAGGAAGGCTAGTGCATTTGTCCAGAATCCATGTGCTGAGCGAATTTTTGTAAACCCAAATGTAAACTCAATCCGGTGGCCATGAAAAGCCAGTGGAAGTGTGTGGACAAAAGGGGGATGTCAGCACACAAACCTCTGAACACCCGTACAGCTGTACAGCACTTTCCCAGCCACCAAGCTAATCCATGAATTATAAATGCCTCTTGAGAATTTTCGCTTTTTGTTTCTCCTTCCATATTTCTATTTTTTTAAATCAACAATACACAGATAAAACAAACAGATATGCTACAAGCCTATTTGGACTGTTATGCTGGAAAAGCCTGCAAACACTCTGGAAACATTGTTAGAAATATTTTGGTTTTGAGATCATATCAGATTTGTTAGTGTTTACAAATGCAGGCGGGTGCCGCGAAAACAGTGTCATAAACATTTCCACAGATTGTCAACATTTATTCCACACTAACCCAAAAAGCTGCCTGTTTCCAAACAGCCCTATCAAAAGCCACATTACCAATAACAAAAAGTGGAAAAGTGCCACTAAATTGTGAAAACAGTGAGCGCACGGTGATGTAATGCTGTCTTACCCTTAATGAATAAATTATGCACCTAAAATTTCATTGTCATAGTAACTGCCCCATTTCTCTTGACGGTACACACACACAGAAGCAGGTCACAGTCAAAACCTGAAACATCAATATAAACATGAATGACTTTATTAGACAGAATGCAAATAATCAGAATTTGTATTTGAATTTGTGATATGTGTGTGTGAGAGAGAAAGAGAGAGAGCGAGCAAGGGTTCTCATCCATGCATAAGAGGCTGTGTGTGTCTCTGAAGGATATAAAACAAAACACAGCAGACCGCTGGGCCTGTAGTTCATAATTGCACAGGTGACATTTTAGTGATTCCTGCTGCACAGGGGTCAATTTTTCCCCAGGTCACTGATAGTGACATCATCACACTGCTATTAACTCAACAAACAATTTCAACTCCATCCAGATGATATCGACAGCACACTGTATCAAACACGCGCACACACACACACACACAGAACTGGTCAAAGTGTGCCCTCAATCCGAACCCTTCACCTTACAACCCTCACACACACACACACACACACACACACACACACACTGCCACATCCCTCAGCAGATTTAGAGAAGAAACAAATGTCTTCCATCATAAAGAGACAAATGACAAACAGAGAGAAGTGAGTAATGACAGGAAGATCAGATGAGACTGAACTCACAGGCAACACAGTCACACAACATCCATCATAATCTGGATATGCACAATAATCTGGATATTTAAACCACATGTCAAATTATATTTAAATGTCACTGCGTTAGATAAGAAAATATCAATGTTAGTGGTATTTGCAACAAATGATTCTAGACCTTCCCTCAGCTTTTAAAATGACTGATAACATCCAGGTCAAATTTCACACCAATAGGTAAAAAATAAGTAAATAAATTCTCCCGCAAATTCTCATTACTGTAATGATGTTTCATTTTTACGTTTGCAATTCTTACGAGTGGTTCTCACTTATACAGTAATTGTTTTGCTTAATTGTCAACCCATAAATAAATCGTAAAAGTATACTGTACATGTTCTGCTAAATAATCTAAATCATAAATGACCTATATGAATAGACACATTTATTAAACAAAAGGGTTTTTTATTGCTAAGATCCTAAAAGTGTTTCTGATGGTAAATGAGGTGCGATCATTACATTACAGTAAATCTTAAACACTTTCATGCTAGTCAAATAAAATGTTTTTACTCTGATAACTGGCCACATGATGTACTTTACTATCAGTTTTATTTACCCTATTACCCCATTACTCTGCATGTTTGGAAATTAACGTTCAAAATAACATTTTTGTTACATAATGGTCCTTACAACCTAAAACTGTTGGCTGGGGGAACGTGCTGTATACAGTCATTCTGATGTAAGCTAAGAATATCAAAGACAATCATAACTTCACTCATGACACTCGCACATAACACAACAACCACAGCTGATCTCCAGCAGAAACTGCAGGGACAGATATAAAGCTGAGATGTTTGGGATGATCTGTTCTGGTGCTACTGGGTGAACTGTTCTCTATTGACTCACAAGCAGGAGGCATGTGTCCAAGCGCTCGGCACTATTTTCTGTAATAATAGCCAGCAGCCATGCAGCTAAATTATTAATGGGACTATTCAATACTAACAGCTACACACACACACACACAGCCTCTGCAGTCGCTCTTCTTTACTCTAACTGGGTTTTATTTCACACCTTGTGAAGTTCCCGCCCACAACTCCTAACATCACAACAAACGCCACTCAACGTTTATGTGACGTTTGCGACATACCGGACCGACAGGTGGTTTGACGTGTGACTGCCACAGCACGAAATCAGATTTATGTCATATTATTACTGCCACTATTAAAGAAGTACAGTAGTATTACCATGAAAATATACCAAAGAAAACTACAGTATAACCATTTATAATTCAAATGAGCAGCACCCAATTAAATGCAAACTTGTGAAGGATGTCAACAACAGTAACATGAACTAAATCATGTTGTTTTACAACTTACACTTATTTACTTACTAAACCACAAGCTTTTGTTAATTCATCTAAAGATAAAGAATCATCATTCAATGTTTTCAACACAAAAACAATACGTTTGTAATTATATTCTTCAGTATATGAATTGGCAGAATTAGGCAGCAGAGTGTACAGGGCTGTCAGGTTGGAGGGTTAAGGGTTGTGGATTGTACCATTACATGATCAATAACAGGGTATGGGGGGGAATGAGTACACTGACCCGCCCCTTATGAAGCAGAACACATATACCATCAACCTCTCGACCCCTCCGCCCAGTGCTCACCCTCCCCACATCCTCCTCATCTCGATCAATTAACTGCTAAGTAAAGAGATCTGTGCTGTGCTACCCGGCCCTCACTGTAAGAGA
>JAZGTJ010018981.1:0-11143 GCA_036877575.1 Botia almorhae | reverse complement strand
AAGTGAAAGTGAAAGTAAAAGCAAAAGTAAATAAATAATAACAAAAGGTATAATCTTATTTTGAAACGAAAGGGCAGAAATGCAGATAAATAATCAAAAATGATGATTTGAAAATGTGATTTTCAATGCATTTGAAATGCATTTATATAGTCCTTCTTATGGAATCAGTAAGTCTTTCTTTAGAAGTTTTGTCAAAATAAGGCCCAGTAAAGTGTAGCCATTTAACATAAAAAAAACATTACAGTACCTAATTTATAAGGTCATGGGTTCGATCCCAGGGATTGCACATACTTCGTAACAATGTATAGTATAAAACAATGTAAGTCACTTTGGATAAAAGCGTAAGCCAAATGCGTAAAGACCCTAATGCAGACCCTATATATGCAGTTTAATAGGGTCTATAATATCCGAACTCTGCAACCAGAGGAGAACACAAATCCAGTTCACTTGTTCTAATGACAAATCTTATATCATCAGATCCAAAAGGGGGAGGGGGACAGAAAGCAATACTTGCTTTTGTATACTGGAGGGAAAAGTCAGCGTGGAAAGTCTAGCCCGAAGAGAAAGTAACAAAGACCGCATAAATAAGCCCATTAGTTAAAAATGTACGACAAGTGCCCTGTTTGATGCCTGTTTGGGGAGAGGGAAGCGGGCAGACTCCCTCGCAGCTGCCTGGCCCCTCTTCAGCTCCCACACTGCCCGACACATTCACCATTTAAGTTGGTGGAAAAAATCTGAGCAAATTTCTGATTTGCAACACTCTAGGAACATGTTTATTGTCTTTGTGCGAGGGCAAAACACACATATAAATAAAGCTAATAAAGAATCTGGGGGTGATGCCGCTAAAGAGCATAAAATGGGAAATTTTATGGCCATAAGTAGCGTGGGCTGATGGTGATTTTTAAGCATTTGGACCATGTTGTTCAGCACTAATCATAGACTGATGCGGTACAATTTTCCTTCCCACTTAATTACTGTTACCCCATTACATGGGCCATGCTTCTGCTGTCACCTACACAAGCCTGTATTTTAGGTACTTCTGTTTCTAAGGACTAAATGGAAACGTCACATTTACATTTTGCATACCTTGAATTTATCAGTATGTGTTCCACTGGGATTCGAACCCACAACCTTTGCGCTGCCAATGCAATTCTCTACTGAGCTACAGGAACACATGCAAGTCAAAAGCACTAAGCATCTTTACAAAATGAATATCCAACTTTCATCCTGAAAGATGCTTTTCATCTCAAGCCTAACACAAATGAATTCCTGGGACCTGCAGGATCTGAATTGTTCTCTACAACAATATATCAAAATAAAGATTTGACCAATCATAGTCAGGTTCTCACTAATCCATCAACATGTGACTAAACGATTGCCCAATTTCAACCAATAAAGATCACACCAACAGTTTGTATACTCTTTGTATGTTTCTTCAGTATTCTAAAAAAGTGTTTTAATCTCACGGCAAGTCAAATAAATCAACAAGATACAAGGTATTAAATTAGACTGATGTAAACAAGGTCTAATTAAGGAATTATTTTTTTTACAATCATAATTTCCCTACAAACCTCTTTATACTGTCCTCAAGAAACAACTCATTTCAGACATGAATATGTGATATCTTGTTTGTGTAAATGGCCAATAATTTAATAAGTTAATAATTGTTCTAGAAATTGTGCTGGACAATGTTTCTCTGCAGGTGGGCGTCCTTGTCCCTCCCAGGAAGATTTCTAAAAATCCCACAAATCACCTTCTCAGGAAATACATCAGTTCCTCTTTACTACAACAGAGACGACATGTGTTTTTTGTATCAAGATTTGCTGTAATTGTTCTTTACACTCAAACTAAAGGCATAATGTGTTCCTAATTACATGGGGTAAGAAATACCTAATTGTATGTCCATTAAATGGACATTATATAATATGAACAATGGAGACTGGCATAAAGTGTCACAAAAATGTTTATTATGTGTTGTTTTTAATTTTTTACCTTTTATATATCATGGTTTTTGAATTGTAAACGAGCATTTGAATACAAATGTCATTTTACATTATTTTAAAATGGTTTAAATTCGTATTTTACCCACGTAACCACATATGGCCTTAAAATGAACTTAACTCATTAAATTACATTTGTATTAAATTTTTACTTAAAAAATTTACATGGAATTCTTGAAAAATCCCATTGCCTGCGAGATAATATCCAAACCCCGCAAACAGCCAATTTCAAGTCATTCACTTGGAAAATGCTCCGTTTAAAATGTCAAAAGGAGGGCGACTCTTTTCTTTTGCACTTAGATTACCATATTTCTCTCAGCCCGGTGACACCTGCAACCCAGCGAGGGCGTGAAGAACACAGACGTTACTTCAAACAGCCCACAGGCTGCGGGTTCGGGTATTGACTAGGACAGAGTCCGTCCAGCTTGGACCCCTCCTACCGCAGATGTACATTAATGCAGAAAAAATACAAATCTGCAGCAGAAAGAAAGGCCGTTCCTTTTAACATGCTGTTGTCTAGCTTCATCGTGTCAGTTTGAGGGAGCCCATTCAAAGGTATTCATGCATCTGCCTTTGAGGGACAATAGCAGCTAGTTTATAAACTGTCTCTTTTGGCTGCCTAAAGCCTTTAGACTCTATTGTTTTGCTCCTCTTAATAAACTTTTGGAGGAGTTCATCAACTTGCTTGAATAGTCAACGCAGAGAGGCCAACGACGCAAAATAACAGACGGTTCTCTTTCCCTTTTCTTTCTGGCTTTAGAAGTGACTGTCTTTACATCAGGAAAGAGGGCTGTCAGACACCCGAATAAGTTTTGCTCAGACAAAAAGGAAAGCTCTGACGGAACAAAAGTTAATTCACACAAGAAGGGGGGACTTGACTTTTTTAAATAAAACAAAATTAAATAAAGGTGCACCCGAAACACAGTTTAAACTCTCTCAAATCTCCCCAACACCACATGGTAGATTTGTTCCTACAGTAATTAATCAGCTTAATGATAATTAATGGTTTCATTAGGCGAATCTTGATAGGATTTCATTCCAATTCAATTCGGTTACTTTAATCACTTTGGAACGGCTTGTAGACTGAGCAAAGAATTGTTTACTATGCAGGTTAAATAATAAACAATTTAAGTTACAAGCCCTGTTAAACATTTACATTTAATGCAATAAAAAATTACATTTCATTTAAAAAATATATAGCAATAACAAAAAATAATGTTTTGTAACGAAGTGTTTTGTTATTATATTGTAAATAGTTTGTTTCACAATTTGTTTTTATTGAATGCAAACAAACATGGCCAAAACACATTTAAAAAAGACACATTTAAATTTTTTACATTTTGTCTATTTATGTCTACTTAGTCTAAAATGTCTATTTATTTTGACTAAGTTCAACAGGCACTGTTGAAGTCTTTTAATATTTATGTACACAGACGACTGCAGTGAACTCTCAATTGCACCAACACATATGAGGCCTGTATGTCCAGACATTGTGTTTAAGACATTAGATCCATCCGCAAAAGGTTGCTTGTCCATTGGTCTGTTTATGAGTGTCCTGAACCGCATTTTGGCACTGATGCTTTGTGCAAGGAGTCCCTTTTGTTAGCTGATCAGACTCCCATTGGGTCTCCAGACAGGATTCTTGGCATTTGTCGGCAGAAATGAAAGCAGGATTAAGCAATGGCTACTGAACACTCCATGGTAAAGGAGTGGGCAGCANTAACTCCTCTTTTCCTATATTTGTATTCCCAAGGAGGCCATTAAAGCTGGTTTGAAAGCGATACGAACAATAAGATCAAAATCAACAGGTCAAGTAGTATGTTAAAGGTTTCTTGTTTCTTTAAATTGCAGCTATGCTATTAGATAGTTGCGTATAATGTATTTGTAATAGGCATATAGCGCGTGAATATGTATAGCGTCTTTTTCTGTTGTTTTCGGTTTTATTTATTAAGCATTTGCCTGCGACGAAATTTTGATTCGTTTTATTTGTTGTATTATTTATTTAATACACCGGTATAAAATACATCAGTACATATATCAGTAATACACCGAACTCGTAAGAATAGGTACTTAGCTTGTATATTAGGACAAATCGTTTGTTGTTAAAATATTAAGTACAACACGTACTATATAATTATTTTGCCATATAGTCCTCGTTTCCAAAAATAGCTTTAGACGTAAGTTTATTTATTGAAAAATAATGAATGTTACTTCATCAACCCGTGTCCAAAGTTTAATTTAAACGAGTTTATGGGCGGTTCTTTGGACTAATAAACAAAATCGACATCTTAGTCTTAATTTGGGGTCAACCAGAGTTCCGTGGACCTCCAGTTTTACAGTGGCAGCGTATAGCACTAAAGAGTTGTCGAGTCCATGGCATCAAAAACACTTTTGTGACATAGGAAGCCCGGAGGCCAATACTTTTATTAGTGTCAGCAGGAGTTTTCCCCAGTCGTTTGTTCGTTTTGTTCTTCTGGTCTAACAGGATACCCCCTGCTCCAAACACAGTGCCAATCTCCCCGAATGACATGCATTTTAACCACATAATGGCGCAATTCATACAAAATATCGTAAATTTGGTATATGAATTAATAGAGTTTTTAGACGGCGTAAGGACGTCTTTAAAGAAAATGCGTGTGAAAAGACTATGCGCTTACATTTATATGTGAATATATGTGAAACCATGTATTCCATAGTCGACTTTTGAATTTTACTATAGTAGGTCGAAATAGGTAATGCCCCTTTAAGAAATCTCTCTCTCACACACGGTAATATGTGCACGGAGATAGACCATGTCCCACATGGCAAGAAATAGTTTAATTAATAGACAGGCAGCCTTGAAGCAGCACTGTCATTCTGTAATATGACGAACTCCCATTGTCCTAGCGTCACCACAAATGTTTCCGATAAGAAAAAGCACCCAAGGATCAAAGACTATAAGCCTCTCAATTTCCTCCAGACGCCTCTTTCTGCACCTACTTTCCCTTGTTCTTCCTCCCTCCCTTAAACATCTGAAATACACAACAAAATGCTCTTCGTAGCATCTATGGGATCCGCCCCAAGTTAACAGGTCAGCAAAGCTGTTGAAAATAATTGCATATTAATATTCTGTGCAAGAGTGTTTACGCAACCTGTGCACATTCTCGTCAAATGTCACTCCCAAAGTTTGTATCATGACTGACTGTGATGACACGCAATTGGAACACAGCCTAGTCCATTTATTGTTATTATTAGACTATTATTATTAATATTTTTGTTGCTTAGCGATTGGCTGTTTTGTTGTGTATAAGATCTTAGACTTCCTAATCAGTTTATGTCGCATTTCATACTTATATCAAAAATATTTATTGGTTGTTAAGCAGCAGAACGTTTTTGAGAAAGGAAAACGTTGTCAAAACAAAGCTAAGAGAGTCATGTAAGACATAAAAGCTGTCAAAATACGTCAGGAAAAAAAATAAGTGGACAGGATTCGACTTTTTCAACATTTGATTCGTTCCACGAATTAAGGATCTTGGTGCGGGCCTAGTTTTGTATGAAATGTATCTTTAGTGAACGTTTGAGAAACAATTTACTCAGCAAAGTGTGGGACCAAAGTTAACTAGCGTGTAATTCAGTTAGTGCAAGCGTTTCACAAGGCAACGCAGTTGACGCTAGAAACAGTCGCTTTAGTGTCATGATCTCTGGATTAGCATATTCCACAGTACACACTCATGATAACGCGATGACCTTGCAACGAGATTAGGTATTATTAACATTAAAACAACGTCTTCTAATCTACGGCTTCTATTGTTCATCAGGACAAACGACGGTTTATCATATGGTGTGTATTCTAAAAATTTGTTGTAGATATGTTTTTACTTCATTACTTGTACAATAATTATTATAATAATAAAACAGAAAATGCACTTCACAAATAGGGCCTTTCTCCACAAAATATCCACGCAATGTATTGGGCGGCAGTGTAAGTGAGAGGGGAGGTTAATCCGAGTTTAACACACTGATGCAGAGCGCAGGACCGCGGCTGTGATGATTGTGTTATCTCTTCCCAACATTTGGGGCTCCCTCAATTTCAGCCCAGCCAAATAGCTGCGAGAAAGTGCAGATGGAGTGACTCCCGATGCCTGAGGAAAAATATTAATAGCTAAATAACTTCCTCATACTTTTACTAAATCTCTCTCTCTCGCTCCATTTCAGATGGATTTGTTTGAAGTGGTCTCGCGACTCATCCTCACGGTCCCTTTTCTTCAAACGAGGCTTATTTCAGAGTCTCAAATATAACTTTAGTTTCTCTACAAAACTACCCGCGTACCAAACCACACACACTTTTAATTCGTTCGATGTAATGGGTCTTGTGTAATTGGTCCATTCTCGAAACGAGTGTGTTCGTTATTTCCGCCAAAGGCACAGAGTAAAAATTATTTTAAATTCATTTGACTTTATTCTCCTATTTTCATGATTCTGTTTTCAGGTCCTGTTTTCATGATTCTCTACGTATTCTGGCGTTCGTAAAGATTAAATTCGTCTTCTTCATCAGATACACTTTAAGCGTTGTCACTTAACAAGTTAATTACATGCTTAGTGACACCGTCTAGCTTGACAGATCCCCAAGAGACCAGGTAAGAAATTCAGGTAATAATATCTGTACGTGCACACAAACACGGTACGTTAAAACTCGCTATTTTCAAACAGAGAGTGAATATCAGAACATGGTAGATAAAAGCACAACAACAGCACAGAGGTGCAACATTCGTTAAACACATCATGACAGGTACTGTATGCTTTGGGGACAAACCCTAAAAATGTATCTCATTTCAAAAGGACCACACAGACAAATAGCCTAACTTCTGTTTCGAAGATGCATAATTACGAACAAACGGTTGCATTTTAGCTTGGTTATAAATTTCAATAACTTAATTCCCAGAGTAACACAAAAATGCTCTATTTGTCCACAAACAGAGTGCTTGGAGTCTCATTTCATTTCCAATACAGAATACAATAAAACAATATAATCGAATAAATATATGAATCCCTAACAAGTGTGCGCAAAACGTAAAATCTCATGAATTTGTGCCGAGGGCTAACAGCGAGGGCCGTTTAAAGATGAAAGCGACGAGAAAGAAAAGGCTCAATTTAATCTGCTTTAAAACCCTCGACAATAACGTTGTGCTTGGAACTCCGGGAGTGAGAGCTGATTGGGGATAAATAAGTTTCGTACTATGCCTGTGAGCTATTACACCCATCCGCAACATAGCCGCTTGTTCAAAAGACACGTTTTCATTACAAACTCTAATAAGTCTTAACATTATAAAATGCCGGTTGGATGATCAAGTGAAAGCAGCCCCGAGAAAACGATTGCTTTTTGGCTCCCTGGTGTGACAGCGTGGAAAGATATTTGACAAATTCAAGGATAAATATGAGGTGAACTGGAGACTAAAAATGTAAGTAAACACAAAAATGTACACAAACGTGCAGATGGACAGGTTTTTGAAATGCACGCACGCACGCATCGGTTGTATGCCATATTCTTATTAATGACGTACGGTGTTGTGTTTTAAATTAATCTAGAGCAATGACAGAAATGTATAATCATGTACTGTCGCTTCGTGTATCAGTATTTCAACAGCTGTGACTCTTTCTGTACTTGCTGGCACAGACCCTGAGCTTAATGCCTGTCCACTGAGGTTATGAGGGTGTTGAGTTCAAGCGCGCACGCTTACGTCCGCACAAACAAAAACACAAAATGGTTTCCAAGACAATACCAATTTTTTCATTTCTGTACAGAGTCAAACTACAAGCAAATGTTGCAAAACAGCTCCAGAGAGATCCCAGAGTCCCAGAGTAAATAAAAGACATATTACAACACGAAGCTGCATTAGTCGTTGCAACACTTCAACATTTAATAAAAAATATTGTTCATGCGACCTAGTTATTGGGTCGATGACACGAGGTCTCATTAAAACTGACCTACTTCCTACGAACTGCAGTTGAAATATCATAAGCGTAACGCTAAACTGCGCACCACCTACCTCCTAACCACCTCTCCAAACGTCAGCCAAGAAACACAATGGTGATTTCCAAAAAAAGAACAGTGGGCATTTCCAAAAAAGAATAAAACATTTTGCACCCTCCAAATCTCATTCTATTCCAACAGACGATTCCATAATATTACAAAACTATCTAGCAGCAGGGTGTATTGAATAATTTATCTCTCCATGGTTCCACTCTCGGTCTTTTGTCAAAGTTTTCCCTCTTAACGGAGTTTTGAATTTGAAAGGACGGTCTCATTCCTCTTGCTTTTAGGCTTTGCTTTGTAGCACATTCATTTTTTCTCCAGAAGAGCTTCGCTGAAGCAGATCTTTAGACTGAAGTTCATCTTCAAGTTTAAGAAAAGCTGTCTCAAAAGACAACGTTTTGTAATATCGCTTTAACTAAGCAAACAACACGATTGCTCCTTATAGACTTGCTCCTACGATCGCTCCTTATTTGCAGACTAAACCGTCAACCATAAGATAGCAATATTTCTTAATAGTGCAAAATAAAACGTTTTTAAATGATAATGTATTGAATTACAATGTGCAATAAGAAATAATTAACATATAAAAGTTAAAAAAATAAAAGTTCCGCATAATCGCGAGTATCAGAGGGCAATGCTCGACTTCTGGGCTGTAATTAAAACTAAATGCCACATCGGTCATCTGTCAGTTATCATTTTCAAGAGACCCATTTTACCCGCCGTCAAATGAGTGGGGTTGTACAAATAGATCAAGGACTAAATACCTTACGTCAGGGCCAGTATAAATACACACTAAATCAAATCACTAAATGGCACTTCAACAGACAGAAACAAATTGTAGCCTAAGTGTTTTGGGAAAGCACTGAGAAACGATTTAATATGCAAGCCTATCTCCACAATATGCAAAAGGTTTATGTAGGCCAGTTAGACGCTTTTGCATTATACAATCAGATGAATATTTAATTCATTTACCTTTGTCTCCAAGTATACCGTCAATGCTGTGCTTAGTTTTTTTCTCCCCACTGTCATCTTTTTTGTCACAATCGTCCTCGTCGTCTCTTTTGCCGAACCGCGTGCGAAGAACCCGACTAATTGAACTAACTGATGGAAAAACAAATATGAACCGAGATAGCATTATTATTATACATTTTAAACATTAAATAACCCATATAAAAACGAGCTATTTAATAACCTTTATTTTAATAATATTTAACCGTTCATTTGTGTAAATAAAGATCTGAGATGAATGTGAGGTTGAGGTGGTAAAAAAGGGGCTGCTTACCAGATAAGGCCTCACCTGAGGGAACTGTACTTCTGTCACACACACCGTCCTTCAAAAGTTTGTCCCGGATTTCCCAACTGAACATGCCAGGATTTTCCCGCTTATATTCTTCGATTCGTTTTTCCACGTCAGGTGTTGCCACTTGCTTTTGTTTTCAACGTGACGAGAAATACGTAGAAAGGAAAAGTAAATATAAAGAGTATAAATTAAAAAAGAGCAGCATTATTGATAGTTAAAATTGTACATTAACGTGTTTAATGTACTAAATGTATTTTATTTATAGAAAATATGCTCGGAGATTGTCTAGAATAATTTTAATAATAATGTACTCACTCTGGGTTTACTTCCCCCTATTGCTCCTGGGCGGATTGAGCCCGTCTCTTGATACCGGCAAAGGATTTTGGACACGCAACCATGGGAAACACGAAGTTGTCGGGAGATCACGCAGGGGCGAATGCCGTGGTGAGCCATCTCAACTATTTTGTGGCGAATATGATTTGGCAAAGGCCTGCCATTGATGAATACTCCGCCAAGCTGATTCACTCGACCTTGACCCAGAGGAGTTGAAACTGTGCGGTAAAGAATTGAAAATTAAATCTAACATTAGCCCATATTTCAACTTAAGAAGTTCTTAATACGTAAAAAATGAGTAATATCAAATAAATAAGTTTTAAATTAACCCATATACCCTGTATTTAGTATCTGAGAAGCCCAATTATAATAAGTGGAATTATTAATTTTGGTCTAAATTTTGCTTTCATTGCGTAACAAAAGTACTATAACTAAAAGGAATAATTTGTAATATTGTGATTCGAATACATTTTATACAATTTCAAAGTTTATATTAATATTATGATTTATTTTAGATTCTTGGCATATTCGCGTTTTTTAAATAAATGTTTTTAACAAATTTCTCGTAAAGGCGCGCTGGGCCTCCTGCTTTATCATTTGCACTCCAGTTGTTAAAATATTGGTATAAACTAATATATTTGAATTTGACCATTTGACCGTAGTCTACAAAACTCTAAATATGTTATACACACTTTTGCAATTTTCTGCAAAAATAATGATAATAAATTAAAGTGTTGGCCTACCTGACTTGCAATATTAGTAACAACTTAACATGTATCCTACGCCTGCCAAAACAAACCTTCCAAGGGGAATCCAGTGCGAGGATAGCTCTGTCCTGGAGCCGGGCGCATCATTCGCGGTATAGATGACATTCTGCTTTTAACAAATGACGAGGCACAATAAGGCTGATGATTAAACTCAAGTCCAGACTTGTTGATGAACGTTTTCCTGATGACTAAAAATACAGGAAGCCTTCTTTATCACAAAGAGAAAACAAAAAAAATCCAGCCAATCCGCTACTGCGGAGATATGAAACCGCCAAACAAAAAACAAACAAAGATAAACGCTTCTGTCGTCTCGTGCGGAGGGGGGCATGAGCGAAATAACTACTGCTGAAACAAGATGCAGCGCGCGCCAGGAAGGGGGGTACTCCAAACGTTCTCCAGTGAACAAAGGTTACTTAATTCTTTGCAGTGTTTTCTTAAAAGGTCTGATCGTTTTGGATGACAAAGTCTGCAGGGGTTGGGAGTAGCTGAAGTGGATAACTTTAGCGCGCGGTGCAGGAGGGGTGTCGCGCGCGCCGATAGGCTCTCGCGGTCTTCTTTTATTCATGTGGGCACGGAGGGGAACGAGCATGTTTTTTTCGACCAATCACAAAAAGAAGAGAGCAAGACAAACACACACGCACACGCACACTCAAGAGTGTCCAGCTTTCCATTCACTCTATGAACAGAAAACAATCGAAACATTTGACTGATCTACTATCATTTGTGACAA
>JAZGTJ010018980.1:0-11143 GCA_036877575.1 Botia almorhae | reverse complement strand
AGAGCTCACTTCTCCTGCAGACCAACTCGTGTCTTAAAACACTTCATGTGGCTTAATCCATTAAAACCAAACAACAAGATTCATGAATAAAAAGCAGAAGAGTTCAGAATCTGAACACAAAGTGCTAAATGACATGTTAAGTGTTTCAGAATATCAGGTGATAATTTCTTATATAAGAACAGAGGAAATAAATACTGATGTGAGTCAGATAATTGTTGTGTTTGAAACTTTTGATAATGTAGTTGTTTGTTTTTATATAATGTTCAGGCTTTCATATTTGTTTTCGTTCTGTTTATAGTCAATTTATTGGTGTCACATGAATCGATTAATGTGTGCAATAAATGTACATTTTGAAAGCTTATTATTATTATGATTTATTATTACACTAATGATGAACAATGTTAAAAACGTTACAAATAACATTTTCTCATCCCTGACACTATTGTTTAATACCCCCCTCCCCAGTAAACACAATTTCATAATTAAATTAATAGTCACACAGTTATGATGTTCAACTGATGGTTTAAATGAACAACTACCCATCGACTAGACAAATCCTGAGTCAGGGGCAGCCCTAGTTGACAGCTGCAAAGTTGTTTATAGTTAGAAAAATGTCTAAAATGAACTATTGAAATACAGGGTAACATTAATTTCTTTTAATTCACAACAACTGCTTGTAAAGCTTATTCCAGCAAGCCACGGTAACCGTGGGGTCAAGGGTCAACTGTCCTGACAATTTTATAATAAGCATGTTGTCTTAGAGTACAGTTACAAACAGCGCCAGTCAAATGATACACTGCACCTGTAAACTGCTCAGGTCACAAGGCCTTGGAAACCACACTACAGCACATGCATAATTTTAACTACATATTTGAACTTACTGGCCTGGAGTACATAAACTGCTTTATGACTTGGATGTAGTTCAATACTAAGCAGATGCTGTTCGTGCTGGTGAGAACTTACGAAACGAGGCAACATGGTTCCTCGGCTGTGTTGACTGAGGAGATTTCCACATCTGCTCTTGTGTGACAGCAGGGGTCTGGCAGGGTTTTGGTGACTCTTCTTTGACATGGTTCTCATTATCAGCTAAAATACAGGATTCAAACAAGAAACTAAATAATTAAAATGTTCTAATGCTTGGAACTTAACATAAGAAAACAAATACACTGACAGTAAAAACAGTTGGAGATCTTCTTGGAGATTCTTGACTTTGTTGTTTTGAGAAACACAAAAGAAGATATTATAAAGTACACCAGTAATCAAACAACAGTGGCACTTATTAATTTCCATTGTATGGACACAAAACCACTGAGACATTTCTCAAAATATCTTCTTTTGTGTTCCACAGAACAAAAAAGTCATACAGGTTTGGATTGACATTAGAGTGAGTAAATGATTTTTGGGTAAACTTTCCCTTTAAACAGAGTCAAACATTTTGACATTACAAGCAACATTTAATACAGGGTTCATGCATATATACACCTTTTCACAAATTTCTCAGTTGTCACCGTTAATTTGGATAAAATAATTGATTTGTATAGAGCATACATATATCAGAGCTTAGCATAAAAAGTGATCGACTTTTTTCTAGGCTTGGACAATACAATTAGAAAATTTCCCGACTGATTTTTCACGTCGCGTGAACCCTGTTAATAAACAAATATGGGAGAATGACATGAATATCCCAAACAAATAAAACAATGCTGGTGAAATAAAATTCTGCAGAAATCTGTGGAGGTTTCCACAGAATTCTGCAGGTGCGGATTACATGCCGGACTGTGAGTGAATGAATGAGGAGTAATTATGAAAAGAATATTTACAAAAAAAAATGATGCCAAAATAAAAGAGCACAAATGATGGAAAATTTGGATGTGGCGCTCGCATTGTGCCATCTGTCAGAATGAACATCTGCATTAAACCACTGATGCAGAAATATGATGCAAGCAAACAGAGAGCGAGTCCAAATTTTGCAGAAGGTTTTCAGTTTGGGGCTTCACTCACCAGCGTGGGACTGCATGTGCTCCAGGAGGTTGTTGTAGAACTGGAATTGAATCCCACAAGCTCCACATGTGTAGGTTTCTGGAACAAAAGGTCCAGTTTCTCTCTCAGAACACAGCAATGTTCTCAGAACAGAACTCGGAGCACAAGCGAGTGATCCACATCAGACAACTACACACTGAACTGCTAACAAATTTAGGTCACGTTAAGCATTCAGGCGAAAGGTTTCAACTTTAAGACTATGAACGTGGAGCGTCTGAACACATGCAATGGCACACAGATGAGCAGTGAGTGAGATTAATCATGATTAAACAAAACAAAAAGAAGGAGATGAGATTTCAGAAGCATGATATCAAAGGAAAAGGGAGAAGTGACGTATTTCAAAAGCACATACTCTGAGGGCTGGGTAGTGAACTGTAAGCCCGGCTGTTTGGAGTATCTGGAAGACAAATAATTGTCATTTTTAACAACAACAACACAAGTTTATATGTAATAAACACAATAACAATTTAAAGTTGAGAATGTAATTTCAGCACCAAACCCAAAAGTTGTGTTTTAACACTTATATGTTTAGATAGAGAAATATTTGGAACAGATTTGGTAAAAGAAAATCCTGACTAACAAAAGTGGACAAAGAAACGTTTTTTGCAGAACAGTGGGGTGCTATAGACACTGTAGGTGCATCATGTCTTTGTGTTAGTGAAATATCACTCTGAGAAAAGGTCACACTTCTCACTAGATTCAATTATGCCAAAGTTGAAAGACTGATGAAAGTTGCAAAACCCTAAATCCATATCAATGTTACTCACCACTGGAGGTCTGAGAATTGTTGACGTCCGTACGACTAGATGGGCCTGATGGGCTAGACAACTTCCCTTCCATTTTAAGGCTGTAAGTTCCCTCTGCAGAGGTTTAATGATGTACAGTGTCAGTGAAAGCTGAGCAATGCACAGATCTGCCTCTTTTAACATAAGCAATCTTAATAATGTGATCCTAATGTACTGAAGGTTAAGATGCTGTATACTTGAATCTGTACAGCATGGGATTCATCCAGTGTTTTGATACATTACACACAGAAGGTGTTTAAAGTGGGCAGAATATCATATAAGTAAATCAAACAAGAGGTCCATGTAGTTCACACGGTCTCCAGGGAAGGGCTTGAGACAATCCTGGACAACGTTGTAAGGACATTGTTTTAATGAAATTAGTCTTGACAACCTCATTTAAAGAACAAAGACATTCACCATGTTAACAGATCAAACCCTCCATGTTTTATAGACAGGTTTCCAGCTCATCAGTTCCAGTACATTTCTGTATTACAGAAAGTTTATACATTCTGCTGTCGTGACAACAGCAGAGGTTATACCACAATCCCAATATACCACACCTAACCACAATTAACCAATTACAGGCATACATCATCCATAATCAACCAATCACAAACAGGCTTTACTAGCAATTCAACTTTTCTTTAACAATCTCCCTGCAAAACTGTAACAGATTTCAAAACCTCACTGAGAATAATCAGTCATTCTGAACTGAAACTGAATTCACTACAGTCTGACCCATTTCTATATTTCCAGCAGACTTTAAATAGCTTTCAGTGTCAAAGCCCTCTGCATATCCTCACTGCAGAGCAACGACATAAACGAGAGGAGATACTGAGGACGAAGATAACAAGAAGCGCTTTACAGTGAAGACAACCGCAGGTAACAGAACAGAGAAACAATGCGGTAACAATCTGAGACCGCAAGCTAATACTGCTGAAAATTTAGTGCGCACACTTGAATCTCTTATGAAGACTGGCCAGATCTCCTCACACATGTTCTGAAATGAGTACAAACGACTGGTAATGAGGTGAGAGCTTACTCATCGGAGCGTGAAGAGCCACATGCTCCTGATACGGGTTGAAGTATTTGTACTGTTTCCCGCAATACTCACACGTGTAACTTCCTGTTTCTGTAGAGTACAAAATACAGTAATCAGGAAACAGCAGTGACATTACATTATCACAAACTCAAACTCTGAGATCTGTTTATTTACATGACACGCAAGTTAATCTGTCAGTATCAGATCTCTGACACCTCAGCTGTGATTTCACAACCTCCAGCTACACTTTCTACATCGCGATGGCAGTTGTTTTCTAGTTTCAGAAGCAGCATCAGGTGTTCTTACTTGGTCCCATCTTTTGGTAAGACTCTGTCTCCTCTTTGAGGTCATCCACAGGAATCACATGGTCATATGGATCTGATGAAGGTGAAAGATGGTGGACACAAAATTAGTGGACACAGAAAGCTTTGCACAGCTGGTGTTCTCAAAGAAGTGTGGTTCCGACGCCTTTCAAGAACACAAAGGTGCTGTTGGTCTTGGTCTTAAACCTTGGACTAGATCTGGGTCTCAGTCTATAGATTCGGGCGCAGTTTTGAGGGGTCTAGTCTTGCTCTAGGTGTGGGTCTTGTCTGCCCTAACAAACCCTTTTTCAAGGAGTAGTAGTCAAGAAAAATTCTTACATTTTATGAAAAGGAAATAACTTTACTCACCCTCATGTCATTCCAAACCTGTATGACTTTATTTCCTCTGTGGAACACAAAAGAAGATATTTTGAGAAATGTCTCAGTGGTTTTGTGTCCATACAATGGAAGTCAATGGGTGCCACTGTTGTTTGTTTACCAACTTCCAAACATCATCTGCTGTGTTCCCCAGAAGCAAAAAAAGTCAAACAGGTTTGGAATGACATGAGGTAAATGGTTAAAGAATTTTCATTTTTGGGTGAACTATCCCTTTACCTAAACACAGAGAGATCTGTAACAACAACCATTTGCTTTCTGACAAAAACCAAGAAATCAAACATCATGTAAGTACATTATCTCACCATCAACTGCGTGGAGGTCTCTGTGCTCCTGAAAACAGCTGTAGTACTTGTATTTTTTTCCACAAACATCACATGTATAGCGGAAAGCACCTGGACAAGAAAACAGAGACTTTTAACACAATAACATATCACAATGTAATATCTGTGGTCAGGTATTCTTCCAAAAGTTTGACATTATCCAATTATATTGAAGAGATCTACTCACTATTGATTCCTACAGACGCTCCTTCACCTGAGGCAGCACCCTCTGTCTCTAAACATAAACAATAACACAGAAGTTAATAAAACTAAAAAACGTAAAGCTACTTTATTTATTTAACAGTTCTCTAGGAAACAGGTTCTGGTTCCTTTACTGAACACTGTCGTATAAAGAACCAGCCGGTGATGGCGCAGATTTCACACTGAAGGCTGACAAGTTTTCAGATCATGTAACAGAGTAACAGTGGTGAGCGAGAACAGAGGGGAAGAACAGGCACCTGTGTGAGCTCGTACATGCGTCTGAAAGCAGTTGTAGTACTTGTATTTCTTTCCACATACTCCACAAATATAAGACCCTATGAGAGGAAAAACACTGTTAGACCAGCAGAGTTAAGAATGGATTGACAATGAATATATTTTTGGTTACTCTAGGCTTAGTTGTGATTAAATACATTTTAATATGAGCTATTTCCTAAAAAAGGTAACAGGGTTGACAGTTTTACATTTTCAAGGCTCAAGGTTATAAATAAACAAAGGCTTAAGAATGAATGCTGATATTATTAAAATTAATTGTTTCACCAAAAAAAAAAATCATGTAATGGGTGACATTTTAAGACAAACATAAACCTTAAGGTGAATTGATAATTTGTCGTTGAAGAGTTCCATTCCTGAAACAATGACGACATCGTTATGACATTTTTGATTAATGGAATAGTTCATTTGAAGGAAAAATGATAGCAACAGGGTTGACGCACAACCTGGGGACACAGGGGCCTTTTAATTATAAATCATTTCAACCAGAGTCTAAAATGGAAAAGTTAGACAAAAAGAGAGACAAGCCAACAAAACAAAAAGTACGAACCATCCGCATCTGGTTTTTGTGGATGTTTAAAAACGGTAAGGTGGTAAAAAAAAGACAGTAAGGTGGTAAAAAAAGACAGTAAGGTGGTAAAAAAAGACGGTAAGGTGGTAAAAAAGACGGTATGGCAACACAAAGTTGGAAGAGACACAAACGCTGTGTAGCATCATGACCTGAAACTGGACATGTTTCTACAGAAGTTGTACCTTGTGTCTGAGAGTTGCGCGAGCTCCCTAAAACTACACAGATCTCAGCGGGCATGTTGCCGTCACTTGCTTTGCCATTGCTAGCCACAGACTCGCCGGGGGATGCCACCTCCGTCTTTACTGTAACTGACTGAGGCTTCGGGGAGGTTGTGGGTACTGCTTGTGTGGCCCCTGCCTCTGTGACCCCTGCCTCCTTCGGCTCCTGGCTGGGGTTGGGCACCTCCTGACAGCTCATGTTTCAAGATCTGCTCAGTAAGAGCAAATTAAACTGCAGAAGATAGAAACAGAATTAGACAGAACTGCAGGTGCTATCACCAAATTCTGTATTCCCTGCATGTGCTGCTATCTGCCTTCTCTAAATGTAGGGCACTTTTTATGCTCTAAAGCTCCTACAACCAATTTGGGGCAATTCATGTCATGCAAACCATTAAAGAACAATAAGAACAATGTTACAAGAACTAGAACAATCAAAACAAAACAGGAAACTATATACAAGAGTCTAATGTGATTTAACTTTGAATACAGTAATTTTACAGTAATGCAGAGGATCCATCTGTGTGATTTATATAAGAGCAGAACACATTTATGTTTGGCAGAATATTTATGTGCATTGCTCAGAACTCTGAATGTATTTGTACATATAAAATGTATAATGTAGTGCATATAGATAAACACAGTGTGTAAAGATGAAACTACTATGTACAGTGACAGACTACAGATCAGCCGGGCTGAGTTACACACACATTATTCATGATATATTGAAAATGACTTTCCTTAAATAAAAAGAAGCAAATGTTATGTGGCAGCTGTATAAATACTGTGATTAGTTTTGCAGTGCTTCCCTATCTCACTATTCATGAGTTCAAACCACCCCTTCAGTGAATCCACTGCAGGGCTTGCAAAATTCCTAGCCCCACGTCCCGCAAAGAGTTTTTGGGAGGATGGGGTAAGAAGTGCAGGAGGTAAGCTGTTATGACCCCATTAACAAAGCAAAGTATGAATATTCTTTGTCACCTAACCATATACTTACACAGGAACAATACACATATGCTTTAATACATGTCACAGTAAATACATAAACATACAGTGAATCCGATATCAATTTTATAAAGATCCACTGCAAATGTCTCTATGTACCACCATCAACTGGGAAATTCAGCAGCTGTTGGTTTTGGACAAATTTGGTACAGAGAAGATTGTAAAGTGTGGTGATCTTAATTACAGTCCATCAGCAGCCAGGAGGCACAGGTAGATATTCCATAGATGCATTCAGAAAACCAACAGAGCAGCAGAGAGGAGAGGCAGCGTATTTTGCTCCAAACTGTGCTAACCTTGTGCAGAATCATTCATTTCCACACTGTCATCTAATGAGGATATATCACTGTCAGGCTATTTCAGGAGATGACTGGAAAGATGACGCTGACAGCCCCAGTTTCCTTCAACCAGAGAATCCTGAAACATTCCAACATCAAACACAACTGTGTTTTCCATCTGTAAGCCAAACTTTTGCCTGAATATTATATAAGAACGTGAATATTATTTTACCGAAGATATTTTTCTTTTTTTTACATTTAGGTGAAAGCACTAAAAACAGAAATATCACCTCTTAAATTTCATCTGAACGAGTGGGCAACTCAATAAAGCCTTTTCAATTTATATGCTAATGATTCCCGAATTAAAATTTAATAACAGGGAGATATTGAAAAGCATACTTGAATTACACAAAAAATAAATCCTCAAAGAATGGACTAAAATTAGAAATTCAGGGCAGCATCCGGGCCAGCACTGAGCCTTTAAACACTTGAGATTCCATTTTTTTGATGGAAATCAAAATTGCACAGCAAGCCGGAGATGAAGAGACTGAAACGGTTTCATTGTGATTTATGGTAGCAGAAAAACTACAGGAGTTTATCTTCTGCATAAACAAAACAGTAAACAAAGGCATCGACTCACACACACACACGGCTTTACAAAACGATTGAAACTTAAAATCTACAGCTTTTTTTAAAGCAAAGTGTCTGTGCGTTTACCAATAAAGCAACATAATGCATTTTACAATGAAAAACAATCCAGATATTTTACTAAATTACTTTGTTAAAAAATTAATAATCAGTAAATAAAAGTCCATTGTTCAAACTGCAAACTGTGGATTCACTTGTATGGTGCAAGTCGCCACAGTATCGTCTTTTGGTTTCAGAGTTAATGAAAATCCTGCATCTAAATGTGATTTGTTTGACCTCAGCATAGATTTGGGAGCATTTGTGTGACTGCAGAGTAACTGCTGCAGAGTATGTGTGTCTGTGAGCTAATACAGTGGCCGGCTCGGCACTCATAATTTTAGGCCCTGCTTAAAGTGCGATACAACGGTTTAGTGTGTACTGTTACTTGGAAAAAATACCAAAAAAAATTATTTAGTTTACAAAGCTAAAAGAGTTTGAAGTGTTTAAAACTTTGCAAGTCACCTCAGACTATGATGATGATGAACCATACCAAGTTTCATAATGAAATGTAATTGCATTTGCTGAATACCGCATTTAGGGACAAAATTCCAAAAGGTCAACACCTAAAATGACTGACCATGAAACATCAGATATCGTTAACTTCCTCAGGTCAAGCCATTGATGAGACGCGCCACGTTTCGTGTCAAGATACAGCCTCATATTCATTTTAACATGTTTACCGGAAAAACTTGTTGACACTGTATGCGACAACGGTAAGAGATATCAACATTAAGTCCATTACTTTTTGTCAGGGGTGTCTCTAGATGCTACATACCAAATTTCATGCAAATGAGACAAATCAAAAAATTTAAAATTGGCATATGATGCATTTGAATCGCATAAACCATAAATCACAGGAAAAGAATTGTGTTTCTAGGACTTAAGAATCAAAGGCTATGAGCATAAACATGAGTGAAAGTTTGAACTGTTGGTGGTGCTAGAGGGTTTGAGGCAGAGACTTTGGTTACATTTCAGACTGTCCTCTTTCTGTGTGCCAAATTTCACAACTTTTGGTCTGCCATTGACTCAAGAGCAGAGGAACGAAAAGAAGAAAACAAACTAATAAGAAGAAGAAGCAGCAGCAGCAATCGACACAACAAAATCAAGTAAAACTCTAAACTCTAAAACTTCCATGTAAGAACAATTTATTCATTTTTACTGCGTTACATTGAACCATATTTTTAAACATGACATTTTTCATAATTAATGGCAGTACATTAACACATTACATGGACATCCCTAATGTTATAATGCACTTATTAACACTTATTAACACAGGTGGGCGTGCACCTCGCCGAGGGTTTTAGCATGACTCTAGTCTAGCAGTTATAGATGCTGCGTGTCAACACTTTTAGATTTTAATTGTTCTTTTTCTGGAGAAAGAAATATTTAAATGATGGGGAAAGCCAAAATATTAAACAACATGGATGAATATTTGCCGTACAGTTTTGTGGAGGGGAGTTAAAGGGGCAAGTTCACCTCAGATTTGCAGCCTTATGAAAAATGACAGAAAGATAATTTTTCAGATAATTGAAAAAAGATCATTAAAGAAATTCAGAAAGACGGCAGCATAATTGTATTTAAACACAACAACTGAAAGATCTACTAGTGACATTTGTTCACTTTCACACATCTTGTTGCATTACATGCCAACGGTAAGAGAAAATTACAAAACTGAATTTTTTGTGTCTTTTTCCCCAAAGTTTGCATTCAAGTTCAGAAACGAATCAATTCTGAAAATGTCATTTTGTACATGCGTCCTGCTGAAAAATACATCTCTCTCTGGTACAGAGATTTCCAGCTTCTTTTATTCATGTTTTAAACAATGTTAAACGTGGCTAGAATATTTTCACATGTATTACTGTTTTAAGATTTGAGTCTTTTGTTATTAGCTCATGTGAATGCACTGAGAATGTCTGAAATAACATTTCTGTGATGTATTACGTTGTGATCAAGCTGCTCATGTGATCATGGAGGAGACACAATCACAAAACAATCACAAGTGTGGGGGTCAGGAGGAGATTTCTAAAGTTTGTTTAACCTTTATGACGAGGACAGAACTCCAGACAACAATGTTAAAGGGTGAGCTCACCGAAAAATGCCAACTACAGCGACACAATCAGCACTGCAGTATCACGCTAAACAAACAATCTCGCAGTAACCGTTTCAACATCAGCGTTCACTCCTATTCACAATCAAAGCTGTAGTTTGTTTGTGTATCTATAATTTCATCTCAGAAATGAACTGTGATGTTTGAGGAGGGAGCGTTTAGTGTGAGCAAACAGAATGAGTCAAAGTGACACATTATGAAATCTGAGCTCTCAAAGTGACGTGAAGTTTGCAAATAATTACAAGAAACAAAAAGCATGTCCTACAGTGAAACACGTGTTGTACCAAGCACTGTGTCATCTTACACAGTCACACGAATATAAAACAGCCATTTTGCATTCATTGTCTGCTGGAAGAACCAGGACATTAATGTCATTTCTAGGAGATTTAAGGGAGAACTGCAGTAGACACACACACATCTGTGCTAATTTCAGCTAACGTTAGAGTTCAGCTGCCCCACTTTATCAAATTCAAAGAAACAGTTCACACAAAAAATGAAAACTGTGTCCACTTCCTTCCCCTCACACCACCTACAGGCACAAGCAAATCCCCGGCACGGGCTGCAGGGCCGCTCAGTTATGACAAAATAAAAATTTTGCTTTTTTCATGTAATTTTTAAAGAATATTTAACTATTTGTCTTCTTAACAGTGAATTATTTTTACTAAAAACAAAGAAAACATACAATAAATGTGTACATTTAAATAAATCGTAAAAGTAATAAATAAAAATCAATTACATTAAAATAAATTAGATACAATATATTGTACACAGCCAAGTACAGAAAACTCCCAAACATCCATTCAGCAGTGTGGTAAACTACATTCAGCAGTGTGGTAAACTACATTCAGCAGTGTGGTAAACTACATTCAGCAGTGTGGTAAAGCACATTCAGCAGTGTGG
>JAZGTJ010018979.1:0-11143 GCA_036877575.1 Botia almorhae | reverse complement strand
CTGCAACCGCATCTTTTAATTGCAAGGCTGAATGATTTTAAAGTTCATCCTCTTATTATAAAATGGTATTATTCTTTTTTAACTAATCGTAGGCAGCAGGTTAATGTTAATGGAAAATTATCTGAAGTTAGAACTTTGAGCACAGGAGCCCCTCAGGGCTGTGTTAGTTCGCCGGTTTTGTTTACTTTGTACTTGGTGTCCTTCTTGATAATTCACTGACATGGCATGTTCATGTAGATAATCTCTGTAGCAGGTTACAACAACAGTTGCACTTTTTACGTCGTCTGAGGATTTATGGTGTTGATCAAAAGTTTATGATAATGTTCTATCATGCTGTCTTTGAGAGTTTAATTAGGTATAGCATCTCAGCCTGGTTTGGTAACCTGTCTGTGCAGCTGAGGACTAAACTGTTCAGGATGATTCACACTGCTTGGAAAATTATTGGTGTTAAAGAACAGACATCACTGCAGACTATATACGAACAGGCTACTCTAAGACAAGCTAATAAGATTGTTTATGATTCAACACACGTTTTGTACACAGAATATGAGTTGTTGCCTTCTGGGAGGAGGTTTAGAGTTCCTTATTGTAGAATGAATAGATTTAAAAATTCATTCATTCCTGTGTCTATAAGGTGGTTAAATAGTAGTAGTATGGAGCTGTAAATTTTTTACTGGGGTTATTTATGTATTTATTTATTTATTGTTGTGTTAATTGTATTGTTATCAGTGTGCTTTGTTTGTCTGTCAATTGATTGCAGCTTGGGTGATGGGCCCAAGACAAATTTCCCTGCAAGGGACAATAAAGTTTACCTTACCTTACCTTACCTTACGTGAATTTGGTGGAGAGGGCTGCATGTGCAGTGTCCTCAGGTCTTATCCAGGTCTCTGTTAGAGCCAAGAGATTAAGGTTAGAATGAGTAGCTATGATATCTTTTGAGACATGCTAGATAGATGGGTAATAGTGTACATTGACGATATCCTGATTTACTCCCAAACCATCGAGGAACACATTCAACAGGTCAGGTTAGTACTCCAACGTCTTTTAAAACATAATCTTTACGTGAAATTAGAGAAGTGTGAATTCCACCGCTCAAGCACATCCTTTTTAGGCTATATCATTAGCAAAGAGGGAGTTGCAATGGATGAACGCAAGGTGGATTCAGTCATCAATTGGCCTCAACCTAAGACAGTTTAGGAGTTACAGAGATTTCTAGGCTTTGCAAATTTCTATAGGCGTTTTATTAGAGGTTTTAGCACAGTAGCATCACTACTTACCGCTATGACTAAACAGGGCAAGGGAAGGTTATATGGTCGTCACAAGCTGAGTCAGCATTTCAAAACCTAAAAGAACGCTTCACCTCAACGCCTATTCTGACACATCCTAACCCTGAGGTTCAATCTGTGGTAGAAGTAGATGCTTCCAACACTGGAGTAGGGGCAATACTCTCTCAACGGCAGGGTAATCCTCCCAAATTACATCCTTGTGCTTACTTTGAGAAAATTATCACCTACTACAGTATCACCTACAACTACAATGTGGGTAATAAAAAAATATTAGCTATTAAATTGGCCCTGGAAGAGTGGAGACACTGGCTCGAGGGAGCTAAACAGCCATTTATTGTTCTAACTGACCACAAGAACCTTGAAAACTTACGCCAGGCCAAGAAACTTAATCCCTGTCAAGCCCGTTGGGCTTTGTTTTTCACCCGTTTCCAATTCACGGTCACTTACTGCCCAGGATCTAAGAATGGAAAGGCTGACTCTCTATCCCATCAAAACGAGGAGCCCTACAGAGAACAGTCGTTTCTTCTTCAGCTCTCGGCGAAGGCGGTCGCAAATTTTTCCTCTCCCTCCCCTATCTCTCCTTGCTGGCTTCTCTTGTCTTATAATTGTTAGTTCTATCTCTGAGACTCTCCTTGTCCTCCTCTCGAAAACAAAGAAGGAATTATGGATTTGATCAACTGGTCTCTGAACGCAATTGACACCATCTTCTCGACGAGAAGCCTGGGTTCGGGGGAACCCAACTGTCCTGCAGGAACGTTTGCAGCTGGATACATGATGGACGGGTGGAAGAAGTGGCGCGTCATGTGCCTGGCCGCTCTGTCCCTTGAGGATATTAAAGATATTTACTTATTCGGAACTTTGATAACAGGGTTTCTGCTGATGGGATTAGGTGGGACCCTGTGGTATCGACGATTGGCAAAAGCGGTCAGTAAGGCTCAAAACCCCACTAAGATGGCCAGCTGGATTGAAACTGTGGTGGACAGAGCTGTTAGTACTCAGACTGTGGTTATGGACCGCAAATTGGATAACATTGCGGAGGAACTAGCGACTGTGCGACGCTATTTGGACAGACCTGGAGACCAGTGATGGGCATTAGATATCTGCGAAATTAGCAGATATTGACATAAATTTGAAAAAATCCTTCTCTTTTAGCTTCCCCCCCTTCTTCCAGACGGCCTCGGCCAAGGCCGCCCCATGTGGGTAGGCGGGTCTGTGTGACCAGCGCTCTTTAGCTGCAGGACCGGATGGCTGTTACCTACATTGGACAATTTCCACATCCCCTGTCCCCCTCCCCTGTTGCAATGTTATGTCTATGTTCATGTGTTTATGTGCTTGTTGCTGAGGCTTTATTTGCTCTAATCTCACACTGCCCTACTTGAAGGACAGTCTGAGAAGGTTTTTTTTTCGCTCCTTTCTCCCAATGTATTCTATTTTCTTATTTTCAATGCTACCTCTCGACTGACCTGTCTTCCCCCAAAATGTGATGTTTGTGTATGGTCGAAGGGGTCCAATTTCACGGCATGTAAAAGTGTATGTGACAAATAAAGGCTACTACTACTACTACTACAGTGGGACATCTCTACTGAGATTAATGAGTACAATAACCAGCATTCACCTCCCCACGAGTGTCCAGCTGATCACACCTTTGTCCCCGAGATCTTTAGACAAAGAGTAATTTCTTTAGTCCAAAACCTCCCTAGTTTAGGACACCCTGGAATTTATGCCACTATTGAACTCCTTCGCAATTATTATTGGTGGCCATCCCTAGTGTCAGAGACTATTAATTTCATCAAGCAATGCTCAGTTTGCCAAAGCTCTAAAAACCCCAACCAATGTCCTGCCGGGTTATTACAACCCTTACCTATCCCTCAGCGTCCATGGTCTCATATAGCCATAGATTTTATAACCGATCTACCCCCAATCCCAAGGTAAAACTACCATTCTTAACATCATTGATCGTTTCTCAAAGGTTTGCAGACTTATCCCTATTACCAAACTACCTACTTCACTTGAAACTGCAGAAATCTTGTGCAACGAGGTGTTCAGACTTTAGGGATTACCTGAAGACATTGTTTCAGATCGTGGTCCTCAATTTACCTCACAGGTTTGGTCTGCGATTTTTAAAGCACTGGGAGTGAATGTAAGTCTTACTTCAGGTTATCATCCACAATCAAACTGCCAAACAGAACGTCTGAACCAAGAGATCACACATTTTCTAAGAACTTATTGCCAAACCAATCAAGGAGATTGGAGTAGATATTTGCTATGAGCTGAGTACGCTCAGAACTCTTTAATCAAGCCTTCTACATGGATTTCTCCTTTTATGTGCATTTTGGGTTATCAACCTTCTCTATTCGCATGGTGAACTCACTAAACTCCCATCAGTCACAGAGTGGCTACAAAGAAGTGAGGAGACCTGGGAGAGAGTACACACACACCTACAGCAAGCAGTTCGAAGGCAAGCAGAACAGGCCAACATGCATCACCAACCTGGTCCCAGATATGCCCCGGGTCAATGGGTTTGGTTGTCAACCAAGGATTTACGGCTGAAGCTTCCATGCCGTAAACTGAGTCCAAGGTACGTAGGTCCTTTTCAAATAATTAGACAGATCACTCCAGTTTCATTTAGATTAAGACTACCATCTAATTATCGCATTTCTCCCACTTTTTTATATGTCCCTGCTCAAACCTGCTGTCGCTTCGGGGAGGGAAGCTGAGGAAGTGCCCAGTGAACAGAGCTCCCCCATTGTGGTAGATAGAGAGAAGGCATACAGAGTCAGAGGACTTCTGGACTCTAGACGTCGGGGAGGTACATTACAGTACTTGGTAGACTGGGAGGGGTACGGTCCAGAGGAGCAGTCATAGGTAAATGCAGGAGACATCCTGGACCCTACGTTGACTGAGGAGTTCCACCGGCCCCTCGATCTCGTGGTAGACCCCGACGTCGCTGACCTCTTCGTGTCAGGCGCCGTTTACAGGGGGGGGGGGCTCTGTTATGGTGGAGACTCCAGTTCCCTCTCCACTGCGACAGCAGAGAGAGCCATCCCCGGAATATTAACCGTCACACCCTGGACTACATTTCCCACAATCCATCGTGCTCATCTGATTACTTCCTGACTCGCACCTGATCACCATTACCACAGTGGATATAAACTGAACTTGAACTTTCATTCATTGTAAAGTCTTGTTTGCCCTTGGTAACATTTCTGAGCGTTCTGGATTATTTGTATTTTGCCTCTTCTGTCTATTTACCAGGACTGTGTTTTGGATTTTGATTTTTGCTGCCTGCCCATTTGGGATTGTCTATTGGTTTTTGTGTTTGCCTGCCGCCTGCCCTGATCTTTGCCTGTTTAATGTTTTGTGATTCTCTGCTGCCAGCCCTGACCTTTTGCCTGTTTCATGTTTATGATTGTCAGCCGCCTGCCTCGACCCACGCCTGTTGATTAATTACCGATTTCTCATTGTTTCTTTGTTGTTTAAGATCTTTACCATTAAACTGCTGCAGATGGATCCGAATGTCTCTGACCCTTCATTACAGTAATAACTGTTTAGTGGGATTATTTTACTGTGGACCTCGTCACAGAACAACGCTGATCCTCAACTCGCTTATCCTCAACGGTGAGGCCGAACTGGAAACACATGCACACACGCATACATATGTGTATATATGTATTTTTATTTAGCCTTTTTTTGTATAATACACTGGGGGTTGGCACTTATTCCTTGTGTTGTTGTCTTATTGTCTTGTTGTGTTTATTGTACCTGCATCCATTCAAACACAAGAGTTAAAAAGGTAACAGGACAATTTTATTTGTGTAACCTGCTTTACACAAATAAAATTGTGTAAAACATGGTCATACTTTTTTCTTTCTTGTGAGAACTCTGGCTGCTGCATTCTGAACCATCTGGAGTTTTTGAATTAATCTTGAATGGCAGGCACCAAGTTGGGCATTGCAATAATCAAGTCTTGATGTCATGAATGCATGAATTAATTGTCCAAGTGTCTGGCTTCGAGAGCATGTGTCGTAGTTTTTATATATTTTTAAGATGAAAAAATACAGTTTTACAAATATTGGAAGTGTGGCTTTCAAAGGACAAATTGATATCAAAAATAACACCCAGATTCTTGGCTAATGAAGCAGACTTTTGTAGAGCATCCATCCAGAGTAATTTTTTCAGTGTGGAGGGTTTTTGTCCAATAAATAAAACTTTTGTTTTATCTGAATTTAATAGCAGAAAGTTGCTAGTCGATTATGCGATTATCGATTATGCATTCTGTTTGTTTGGTGAATTTATGAGTCTCATTGGGCCTAGAAGAAATGTATAGCTGAGTATCATCAGCATAACAAAGAAAACTAACTCCATGTCTCTTAACAATTGCTCCCAGAGGTAGCATGTACAGGGTGAAAAGTAGGGTCCCAAGCACTGAGCCCTGCGGTACTCCATATTGGACTTGTGATCGCTATGACACCTTTTCACTTACAGCAACAAACTGGAATCGGTCAGATAAATATGATTTAAACCATGCCAGTGCAGTTCCATTTATGCCAATATAATCTTCAATATTATTCAGTAGAATGCTGTGGTCAATAGTGTCAAAGGCTGCGCTAAGATCGAGTAATACTAGAAGAGAAATGCAGCCACGATCGGCTGACAAAAGCAGATCATTTGTCACTCTAATGAGAGCATCTCTGTACTATGATATGACCTGACTGGAAATTCTCACAGATACCATTTCTTTCCAGGAATAAGCATATCTGTGAAGCCATCACCTTTTCCAGTATTTTTGAGATAAAAGGTTTTGAAAAGACATTTCCCTAATTCTGATGTAACATTCCTTAGATAGATCTAGAGCTGAAAGGTCGCCATGTGAATATGCTAAGTGATGTGGAAAACTAACAATGGCCTGCTATTGTCAAGAGTTTTATTGTTGTAAATGTCAAATGTGCATTTAAAAACATCATCACAAAAATATCCTGGCCTCATTCCCATCCAGACAGACATTTTGGAGTTTGCAGGGTACAGACATCTCATGCCAGCATTATTCCTCCTTGTTAAGAGAATTGCTGGAAGATGTGTGTTAAACAAAACAACTAGGGTACTACGACACTTAGTCATGACACTTGGCACAGTGGCTGAGGTTTAGGAGGCCTATAAGAATTTTCTGCATATTGTTTACATATATGCAGATATATTTTAGATACATGGTATCTAAAACCAGTGAACAGAGATTTGTCTGAATGAAAAACGTGATTTACTCATAGAAACTATGTAGATATACAACAATGTATACTCTTTTCCAGATCTATCATAGCAATATAAACACCTAAAAACAGCCACTTTGTACACTAGAATAAACCAATTGATGCAGTTTTTTAATTGCTTTGGCACAATTTATACAACCAATTGGTATATTTTCAATACAGTAGTATCACAACAGATGAACAAAAGTGCTCTTATACATTACACAAAATCACAATCCTTATTTGCTATATAAATACAGGGAACATAGGACCATGAAAGTCCTTAAAGGGGTAGCTCATTAAAATAAGAAAATTCTCTCATGATTGACTTACCTAAATCCTCACCTAAATTCCTAAAACAACACCTTAAAAATATTGCAAGAAATGTCTTAGGGTTTTTGTCCATATAATGGGGTCGAATTTTGATTCCCAACATTTTTAAGAATAAGTCATGCAGGTTTGAAAAAACATTATTTTTGTGTGAGCTATGCTTTAAAACTTATGAAGACAGGTAACATTGTATTGTAATGAGGGTGAGGCTGAAGCTGTGTTAGAATCCATTTGCAGCAGTTTAATGGTAAAACAGTTCAACAATCCAAATCGTGAAACAGAAATCAGAGTTGAGGTCACAGGCAAAGTAGTCAAAATCACAGAAAACAGTCCAACCGTTAAACAAGCAAAAGGGTAATCCAAAAGGCAAAAGTCCAAAGAAATACGCAATAAATCAAACATGTAGTAATCAACAGAATAATATAAATGCTTGGTAAGGCAGCAGAATTGGCAATACTTCGCAATGCCTGTTTGGCCTGGCCATGCTTACATGGCTGCCATAAAGAAATTGTCATAAAAGCAGAGGGAGCAGTACCAGTCAATACTCGGGCGAAGGCTCCCTCTGCTGTTGTGGTATTACAGAATCATGGGAACAAGGGGGGTTGGTATCCCAAGATGCATTGCAAAGGGGTAATGCCAGTGGAGGAGTGTGTTAGGGAGTTTTGAACATTCCCATGGAAGGAATTATGCCCACCAGTTCTGTTCATGACTACAATAATTTCTGAGATACCTGCTGATCTCCTGGTTCAACCTTTTCACTTGACCATTTGACTGTGGATGGTATCCTGATGTGAGGCTTATGTTGATGTCTAATTGTTTACAGAAGGCTTTCCAAACCTAAAAGTTAAATTGGGGTCCTCTTTCAGGTAAACCATAGACTCTGAAGACATGGTGGAATAGGGCTTGAGCCATTTCCATGGCTGTGGGGAAACTTTTAAGAGGGATCAAACAACATGCTTTATAGAAGCGATCAATGATTACTAGTGGTGAAACCATTTGAGTGGGGTAGGTCTGTGACAAAATCTATGGGCAAGTGAGACCAAGGATGCTGAGAAATTGGTAGAAATTCTTGGGAGTCCTGGATTGAGCGCAGCTTTGAAAGGACTTGACATAAGTTACCACATCTTTGGTCATCGAAGGCCACCAGAAGAAGTTCTTTAATAGGTGCATGACATTCTGGGATGTCCTGAGCTCAGAGAGGTGTGAACCCATTGCATTACTCGGAGATGTAAACCCTGAGGTACAAAGTGTTTATTTGGGGGGCAGTTAGCCAGTGGTGGTTCTTGCTGATGGGCCCGTTGGATCTCTTCCATAATGTCTGCGGTTACTGGAGCAATGATAACAGATAGTGGAAGAATAGATTCAAGTTCCGAACTGTGTTCTCAGTTCTAACTCACCGGTGTAATATTTAAAGTCTGGGACCAGGTTGAGGATCAGCGCTGTTCTGTGACGAGGTCCATGGTAAAATAATCCCACTCAACAGTTATTTCCACATGGACGAAACTTTGCATCCCAGTCCTAAACAGCAGAGAGAAATCCTGCGATCGATCGCTTTGAGCATGAGGAGCGTTGCTCTTGAACACATTAAACCGGCGTCTTTTATCGTAAGTGCAGATATGGCTGATAATGATGACATCACAGGATTCCCCTGGTGAGTCGCGAGCGTACTCTCGCAAGTCCACAACACTCAACGGGGCAATACAAACAAAGGGGCAAGGAAAACAGCTGTTATACATAAACAAATTAACATTTTATCAACAGCTTTATAAATAATTCCCTTTGCTACAACTTTGTGGCTTTGATTTTTACTAAAGACCTCACTGAATGTTTTATAACAGGAGGACATCTTAGTAGTTTGGGTGGTGTTTGGACTTTCGATACTTGTCGTCAAATAGGTCTTGATTATTGGCGGAGTGCAATGGCTTTGGCAGAGCTTAGACCAATGGGTTAGCTCACTATGATGCCAGGAAGAGAACCAGGGGTAGCCAAGGATAATACCATGTCTGGGGGAGTCAATGACATAGAATGAGATGGCCTCTTGATGAAATAGTCCAACATGGAGTTGTAGTGGTTGTGTCTCCAATGAGGGTGTTGTTAACAGGACTGATCTTGATGGGTGGCACACAGGGTTGAGTAAAAAGGTTGAATTAGGTTGCTAACAATGTCCTTGCGGATGAGATTCAAGGCAGCTCCAGAATTGATCGGTTCTGTTAAATCAACGAAAGTACTTTCAGTAGATATTCGAACAGGAATCAATGATTTGATAGGGAGGAGAGAAAATTGTTCAATACTTACCCGGGTAGTAATCTTGTGTTCCTCCGGGCGTTGTGTCATGAGGGGAAAACACCCATAACCACACCCAAAACAAATAATTTTATTAAAATTATTTACTGGCAGATTCACTCACCCTAATCTTATTTGAATACTATTTTTAAGTAGCAGTACAACAATAGTATACAGTGAAAGATTTTTACCTTATACAGTTTTACATATTTCTTTTAACGTATGGTAAAGGGCAGTGATGTTACATATATGGCACTGAAGCTTTAAGGCATGTATTAAGCCATAGCGTCCATTAATGTCATACAGTTAATAAGAATCATATATAAACTGTCTGTGGTCTCCCAATGCTTTATAGCATGGGCAGTTTGGCATTGTGATTAATTTAAACTAAAAAAACAGAAATGCCTTCATCTCTGAAAACATTTTTGTTTTGCATTCCACAACAAAATCGGGCAAGCTCTGTGCCAACTAGATTCTTGCAACGATTTTGGAATGTGTGCTAAGGGCTGTGGGTAATTGGAGGATGCAAAGGATACACTTCATGCATCCTTCGGAAAAGGTTAACTGAAGGACACCAAATAAAGGCTGCCTTCCAAGGATCCTTTAAATTGAGCTGGTCTTCAATGGCGCTTGACGACGTGGCAGAGGGAATATGCAGTCTTCCTAGGACGCAGCTGTGAGAAGCTGCCAGAAAGTTTGAACCAATTTACGGGCCATTGTTGGGTCAGTCTGATTGGATGGTTTGTGAGGAAAATAAGGTTGGAAAGTATTGTTATTATATTGAGAAATTACACATACGCACGTCAGCCTTTTATTTGTGCACATAACATCAAAACTATCTATGGAGTATATGGTGGCTGCTTCATCCAATGGAGGCTCCTCCACAGGCTTTTGGTTGCTATACTTTTTACTAACCAACAGATGGCACTCTAAAGATTTTTAACACTTAGCTTTGAATCTTATCCTGGAACAGTCTTGGAAAAGCTTCAGTGCATTATGAGGTATAATTTTCCTTAATTTTCCTATCCCTAGTAAAAGGCCATTAGTGGACTGACCAAAGTAGTACTGCAGACACCCAGCAGCAGACATAGGACATAATTTCATACTTTGAATGGAAAAGTATGTTTTCCATTCATACATATTAATGCTTAATTGTCATTACTGGCAAACTGGCAAAATTTCTGTATCACAGTCAAAACAACCAATCATGCTCAGAACAAAAAGGACAGCCAATAGTGTAGTAACAGTACTATAGGAAACTACAGAGAGATTAGAAATGTGTCACTTCAGTTATTTGTTGGATGATTAAATGAAGTTTTATTAACTAAGTTCAGGAAGAGCACGATCATGTAATCCAACCAATCAGCATGCAACGACGCATATATATAGCCGTCCCTCACCTCCGTCACATGACAGTCTCGCAGCAATTAACAATTCTACTACCTCTTGCCTTCAATTAATCATTTCCCCCATGCCCGGAATTGAACTGTCAAATGTACATTTACATTTAGTCATTTAGCTGACACTTTTATCCAAATGACTTACAAATGAGGACAGGAAGCAAATTCGATTACAATAAGAGACAACAGTGAATAAGTGCTATACACAGGGCTTAGGTTTTTCAACACAGTATAAGAAAGTTTTTTTTTTTGTCCCCCAGTAGAAGTGGGGACGTGTTAGTAAATTAGTCGCGGAAGAAAAGACGAAAAAGATGAGTTTTTAGTTGTTTCTTAAAAATGGCTAATGACTCGGCCATTCTGATGGAGATATAGAGTTCATTCCACCAACCGGGCAGAGTGAAAGAGAGAGTCCGGGAACGTGATTTCAACCCACGTTGGGATGGAACCACCAGGCGACGTTCGTTAGCAGAACGCAAATTCCTGGTGGGCACATAAGTACGAAGGAGTGAGAGTAGGTAGGGAGGTGCAGATCCAGTAGTTGCCTTGAAGGCAAACATCAGAGCCTTGAATCTAATGTGAGCAGCTATTGGCAGCCAGTGCA
>JAZGTJ010018978.1:0-11144 GCA_036877575.1 Botia almorhae | reverse complement strand
AACTGAAGTTTGTTACATGACACTTAAAGTCATTTTAGTTGTATAGTGCTTTTCACAACTGTCAAGCTGTACAGACTTAAGTGGCCATAGTGATAAGTGACTACTTTGCATTCCAAGTTACCAATCTGATACAGTATGTGGGACTTGTGTGTTTTCTGTTGATTATTGGCATTAGTCGATATCCTATGTACCTATTATGGGGTGTGCTAGACTAATTGTTTAGTTAAGCTGCACTAGCTTGCTGTCTAGTCATTATTTGACCTTTTAATTGTCCTCCTTATTTTATAAGGATGACTCATTTGTAATATCATCTTAAAGTCCTAAAAATATAACTTAACCAGAATTTGTGTATTACCATAGTCCTCAAAGTTTGACTTAATCAGAGTTTGTGTTTGTCCCTAAATTGGACATAAAAAATACTGTCCCCAAATTGAAGGCAAAATATCAGGTCTTTAAGGAAGCCTTTAATTTAAAAAATCAACTGATTTCTGTAAGCCTTCTGTTTGCCTCAAAAGTTAAATCAAAGAGTTAAAGAAATCACACATCTTAAAATAAATCTGTAAAATGTTGCAAAGACTATTTTTAATTTTAAATAAGTTAAAAATAAAGATATACAGATACCATAATCATAGTTTTAAATATGCAGATGTACTTCTACAATAAATGTTTAATCACTTTAGACTGTATCTTAAATTAAATCTTTGTAAGAGTTTGTTAAGACCATTTCATTTGAAATATAATAATAACGATACAACCGTCATAATTCTGTTTTAAAATAATTTTAATTAAAATAATTTTAAAATATTCTGTTTTAATTAATTTTGCATTGTTTTAAATTAAAACAATGACACCCTTATTTTGGAAAACATTTAGTTAAACAATCTCACACATCTTATTTAACACAGACTGTGTCACAGTGGCTTATGTGTGAGGGGGGCTTGTGGCTAGGGTGTAATTAGGTTATCATCTGTCTTTCGAATCTTTAGTGAGTTTATGGGGTCCACCGCTTATAGACATATTCACTTTTTACAGTTTCCCTTGTTGCTTGAACACTTCTGTCATAGGCTATGTGTTAAAAGTTTGGTCTCTCTTTCTCTAGAACCCTTTTTTTATTAGACATCTCAACAGCGGTTCAGAGAAACTCAAGAAGTTCACTGGAAAATGGCTTTCCAGCCTTACAGTATGTATCCATTTTGTATTTTATATATTTGTAAGAATATACATTAAAAATACTATAGTATTTAAACTGATGTTTAAACTGTTTTGTGTAACACTCCAGGTAGATTAAACAAACAACAGTTTTATCTATTTGTCAACATGTTTTTGACTCAATGTAGGTATTGAATACATTATTTACCTTTCAGTCAGTCATGTTCGACGTTACATCAACAAACTGACGTATGGGGTCTCGCTTGAGAGCCCTATCACCTTTGAATAGAAAAAATACGTCAATGAACATTGGCCCGAGAGGAAAGAGCCAATGAGCATTGGGCAAAGGAGTTGTGGGCCGAGTCATGCCTACCCGGAAGCGGGTATATAAAGCGGGCCGCAGCTCGCTTTCATTCAAATTTTGCTTCGAAGCCAAGTGTTCGCTACTCGCGTTCATTCGACTATCACCTTTGGAGTTCTCTACTTCTTGGACTAGCTGGATGTTCTCCTGTCATCCTTCCCTGACGAGGACACTCCTCTACTGCTGCTTGGTGACTTCAACATTCACGTTAAAAAGCCTCAAGCTTCTGACTTCCACACTCTTCTTGTCTCCTTTGACCTCAACAGAGTGCCAACTTCAGCTACGCATAAATCTGGTGTCTAGACAGAGTATGTCCACTATCTTCTAGGCCAGCCCACGCCACTCCCTCTGCTTTCTGGCTGTCTGATGTTCTCCGAGCATCGCTCTAAGCTCAGGGGTGCAGAGAGGTTGTGGCGCAAGACAAATGACACTGCACACCTTATGTCTTATCAATCTCTTCTGGCTTCCTTCTCTGCTGCTGTCACTACTGCTATAAAGACATATTTCCATCACAGAATTAACAACGTATCTAACTCCCGCATGCTATTTAAAACATTTTCTTCCCTCCTCTGTCCTCCTCCTCCACCTCCATCTTCAACACTCTCTACTGATGACAGACTTCGCTACATTCTTCCTCAACAAAACTGCAACAATCAGTGCTCAATTTGCCACACCTCATACTGACATCCTTATTACACCAGCAACACCACAAACACTCACCTCTTTTTCTCAGCTCTCTGACTCCAAAAGGTCTTCAAACTCAAGTCATCTAGCCATCCTACCACCTGCCTGCTCGATCCTATTCCATCTCATCTTTTACAAGCCATTTTTCCAGCAGTCACACCAGCACTTACTCATATAATTAATACATCTCTTCACACTGGCATTTTCCCCACTTCCCCAGACTGGCTAAAGTGGACTCCAAATCGTCAGTTCTTATTCTGCTGGATTTGTCAGACGCTTTTGATACTGTTAATCACTAGATCTTTTTGACTACGCTCGAATCACTGGGCATTACAGGTACCGCACTCCTGTGGTTCAGTTCGTACCTCTCTGACAGGTCGTTCAGGGAGTCTTGGAGGGGAGAGGTGTCCAACCTGCAACACCTAGACACTGGGGTGCCCCAGGGCTCAGTTCTTGGACCACTCCTCTTCTCCATCTACATGACATCTCTAGGATTTGTCATTCAGAAACATGGCTTTTCCTATCATTGCTATGCTGATGACACCCAGCTCTACCTCTTTTTCCACCCTGATGATCCCACGGTACCGACTCGCATCTCAGCCTGGCAGCTACTGGCAGCCAATGCAACTGGATGAAAAGTGGCATGATGTGTGCTCTTTTAGGCTCGTTTAAAAACACTCTAGCTTCTGCTTTCTGAATGAAATGCAGGGGCTTGATAGTGCAAGCTTTTTAAAGACGTCTTTCCATCCGTATGTTCCTGGATGTGTTCACTTCCTGATCTTGTCTGTTGACCATGCTCCCTGCATCGCATGCCTGGGTGAGAAGCATGCAGTTGCGGTGTTCATAGTTGGGTTGTGCTATCATTATGAGGGCATGCCCATCTCAAAGCTGCGGTCACAGATCTTTCTCCTTGAGAGATCGAGCCCCCTCTGCTGCTACCCATTCTGTTGCACAAGCTATGCGCTTGAAGGCAGCAGAGATGGTTAACACTCTGGGAGACCTTGGGGTCACTGTGGAGACTCCCCGCCGGGTCAGTCACTGCCGACCTTCCAGTCCTCTGCAGCGTTGGGACTAGAGCTGTCGGGTGGTGGTGGTGCTCCCCCCGTGGGACCCATTATCACCTTCGGCGCTCTAGATGAGGATCGGATGTTGACCACCGCATCAGAGAGTGGGCTGCTCTTCTCTGAGGATGAGGTAGAACTTCCCTCTTCGGGCCAGGTCATTCCTCCAAACTCGGAGGCAGCTGCGGCCACTGGACTGGAGAGGACCCCTGTCCTGCCCTGGTGCCTTTTTTAACGGAAGTGCATGAGGAGCTCTCCTCCACTCTCACTACCCTTGATGGGGGGGGCACTGAGGGACCCCCTGTGTCTCCGGCTTTGCCACGGACTAAGGCTGTTCCTTGTTCCCTGGCGCAGAGCCAGTCGCAGGAAGGTGACACTTGCTACTCAGGTTTCTGATAAGCCCTCCAACAGGATGGCTCAGAGACCCTGACAGCTACAGCCCGGAGTGCAGACAGACTGCTCTTTATCAGGAGATGGTGTATGTAACACTCCTTTCCCCGGAGAGGGCTGGGTGGAGAATCTTTGGTGTTCCGTCGTCAGGACATTGCCTGACGGTACCCCCCCCCCGTTCTAAATAAAAGGCCAGTTCCTCCTATACCAGGCCCAACTGGATGCTGCCCGAGAGTGAGAGACATGTTGCTTCCTCACTCCCGAACCCGTCCTTCACCAAGACAGGTGAGGCTGCATTTGCACAATGCATTGCCTCCTTGCGCACCTCCTGCCTTCCTGTCAGGGCTAGTAGCTCAGCCTCCTCTTCGGCTCAAGCCTGACCCTGGCACTTCTTCGGGCATTTCTCTTGCACCCCTGGGGCTGCTTGCATGGAGTCTGGGGGCCTGGCTAGTGCCTCCAGCCCATCTCGTTGCCTCCTGAGGACGATCAGACTCAGCTACGTTATTCAGTTCGTCAGGCGCCCACCCAGGTTCAGAGGCATCCTCTCTACTTCACTAGTGGACAGCGATGCTTCGGTCCTGCAAGCAGAGATTGCGGTCCTCTTGGCAAAGGCGGCAATAGAGCCTGTCTGTCCAGCCAAGATGAAGTCTGGGTTGTACTTCATTGTGCCCAAAATAGGAGGTGGGCTGCAGCCAATCTTGGACCAGCGTATCTTGAATTGGTCCCTGACAAAGCGACCCTTCAAGATGCTCACGCAGAAATACATTTACTTGTGTATTTGCCCCAACAATTGTTTCGCAGCAATTGACCTGAAGGACGCATACGTCCACGTCTCGATTCTGCCTCGACACAGGCTGTCCCTTCAGTTTGTGTTTGAGAGTCCGGCGTACCAGTACACCGGCCTCCCCTTCGGGCTGTCCTTGTATCCCGTATCTTTACCAAAGTCGTGGAGGCTGCCTTTGCCCCATTACAGGAAGTGGGCATTCGCATTCTCAACTATCTCAACAACTGGCTCATTCTGGCCCACTCTCTGGAGTGCAGTTGTGCGAAAAAGGGGACCTGGTGCCCTGGCACCTCAGCCACCTAGGGCTTCAGGTCAACTGGCAAAAGTGCAAGCTCTCCCCAACACAGGGCATCTTTTTTCTCGGTATGCCTTTCACGTTTGCCTCTCACGAGTCCTCCCACTGCCCGCTGTTCTATCCCCTGTCCGAGGCTCCTCTCAGGACAGATACTTTAACATACAGCTGGCAACGGGGCCGGCGCAAGTATGCATTTCCCCAGTGAGCCTCCTTGCACACATACTGTGCAAGGTCAGGGAGGATGAGGAGCAGGTCTTGCTAGTTGTGCCATTCTGGCCCACCCAGACCACCCCACCTCCTCGTGACAACCCCTCTCTGGCAGATTTCCCTGAGGAAGGACCTTCTTTCTTAGGGACAGGGCACTATCTGGCACCCGTGCCCTGATTTTTGGAACCTCCAGGTATGGGGGAGTGATCTACCCCTGGGTGTGGTGGCCACTATCACTCAGGCAAGGGCTCCTTCCACCAGGCAGACTTACGCCTTGAAGTGGAGCCTCTTCGCTGACTGGTGTTCTTCTTGTGGAGAAGACCCCTGCACTTGCCTGATCAGCTCAGTGCTTTCATTTCTGCAGGAAGGGTTGGAATGGAGTGGAATGGACTGAACCCCCCGAGGCCGCCCCTCTTGGGTTTTTCCATAGTCTTCTCTGGGATACGGGGAACCCCTTTCGAGCTGCTTGAGTCAGTCAAGCCGAAGAGACAGTGCTCCTGGCCGTGCTTGCCTCTATCAAGAGGGTTGGGGACCTGCAGGCATAGTCAGTCAGCGACTTGTGCCTAGAGTTTTGGCCTGGCTACTCTCACATTATCTTGAGACCCAGGCCTGGCTTTATGCCCAAGGTTCCCACCATGCCTTTAAGGCAAAGTGCTTCAAGGCATTTGTGGAGCTGTGGACGACACCTATCACCCTTGCGAGGATTTACAATCTCAGGGTGGAGCCCATATCCTCCTGTGTGTTGGGGCCCACTAGGTAGTGGGCGGGAGGATGTGCTTGGTGTTTTCACTTGCTGTCCCAGTAGGTAGGACCTTCTCAGAGACATTTCCCATAGTTAGTTCTGCCTTGTCAGTCTATACCTAATCTCCACACATTACCTCCTTTTAGCAGAGTGTGCTCTTCACCTCTAGGCTCAGCACCCGGCTGAGCTGCGATGGTTAGCTCTTGCGGAGCGCTGGGTAGGTTACGGAGGCAGGGAAGCTGTCGTACAGCCTAGCCCATAATGTGGGTCGGTTTGCGGGTCGGTTTCCCATAAGGGAAAGGGACTGAAAGGGAAAGTTTTGGTTACGCATGTAACTCTTATTCCCCTAAGGAGGGAACGGAGACGTCCCCCCTGCTGCAAGCCTGATTCACCGCTTATTGACCAGGATAAATCTCGGCTCCTCAGTACAAACCTGAATGAAAGCAAGCTCTTTATATACCCGTTTCTGGGTAGGCGTGACTCTGCCCACAACTCCTTTGCCCAATGCTTAATGGCTCTTTCCTCTCGGGCCAATGTTTATTGGCGCGTTTTTTCTGTTCAAAGGTGATAGGGCTCTCAAGCGAGACCCCATACGTCAGTTCGTTGACGTAATGTCTCTGTTCCCTCCTTCAGGGAACGAGGGTTACTTACGTAACCAAGACGATTTTCTGACACGAGGCAACTGAGCATAATAACAGTAGTAGTCACTCTGGCTATAATAAGAATCCCCTCTGTATGTATTTGAAAACAAGCTGTAGTTTTTCTATGTGTGTGGTTGATACATTTTATTTTATTTCCAGATTTTTTTTTATTTTATTTCCAATCTCTTTGAAAAACAGGTAAGCAGCAAAGTGTAATTGCTTTGAAGAGCTCCTAAGAACCCCTATATCCTGTTTAAATTCAGGTTTTCGAATGACTAAGAATGTGACTATAGCATACAAGAAAATTTACGCCTTATGCAGAAAATACATATTTCTTCTTCTGAAGTGAATGGGGTGTCAATGTTCAGAACATGCTCTGCCAGAGCTAACAAGACATGTTTTTGCTGTGTTTTCAGCTCTTATAAAGTTCCTGATTTAAAAGTAGCATGGGTCATTACCACAAAATTTACCCATCTTATTCAGACAAACACTGTTATTCATGTTATTAATCTTTATTTCAGGGTTTCTTGATTGCTTTCTGAGTACTGTCAAACATATATATTCTCTTTTGCTTTTAACTTAGTTCTTTTATTGAAGTAAAATGAAAGGAGACTTGCATCAACATGAACAGGTAAGACAGATGCGTTACCCAAACCAAATCTCATGTGTTTTAGATGGATTAAGATGCAGTCATCATACTCAATGATTTACTTTGTTCTTCTTTAAATTACTGCTTCAATAAACTAATAATTTGAAAAATATCTAATTACTTGAAGTGTAAATATGATCATCAGTCAGTGATGTGCTAGAACTGTGATATCATGTGGTCTTAATAAACAGTCGTATTTAAGTAAAGATGGTTAAATCCTAAAGCTATACCATGAAATAACCCAGCATGGATTTCTCATTGACAGTATGCAAACAATTGTTTTCTATTGGTCTCACAAACCTGGCTGTTTTACCACATGGGTTTTGTGTTCACACCCAGAGGATGTCAGGAACATCCTAAATTTATTCACCTTTGTTACAAAAATGTATAATTTTAATATTAGCTTATTCACCTTTTGTTAAAAAAAATGCATTACCTTTTAGTAAGGTTACAATGTTGTCAGACTTTTATGCTTGCATTTTTTCTTAAGGTTGTTATTTTCTCAATGTTTGCTAATATTCATAGATGACATGCACTACATTGTGTTTACCATGCCAGTTACACATGATAGTTTCATTATATGTCTTGCCAAACCTAATGGAATGAAAACATTGGTAAATACCAGCAAATGTACAGTAGGACAACTCTTTCATTTTCTGACATAATCTACTGAAAGTGGTACAAATTATTTGATAGCCACATTAAGGCTTTTTCCCCCTTTAATATGTTTGTTGTTAGTTTTTATACTTGCCAAATTGAACTCCCTTTGAGTTTTTGACTTATCACACTGACTCAAGCCCCCTTGTCACACAAACATACCAAATGAATATCATTTATTGTGAACACTTTTCACTCTTTCACCAGACCTGACATTAACCCATTCTGCCAAACATTATTATATATCACTTAATTTTTGACATGCCCATTGTTTTAAATTTTCATTTGATTTTCAGGTTTCATCATATTTTCCTTCCTCTATTTCCAAGATGTTTCACTGTAATGCTGGTGAGATCTAGCTGTTTTTAGTTTCTCATTGTTCGTAGCCATGTTCTTGGTGTTACGTTGGAGGCCCAAGCCTCCTCTCAACCACGCCACCAGAGGGAACCATCACCGGAGTATTAACTGAACATCCATCTGAACTACAACTCCCAGAATGCACTTACCTGGTGTTCATCACTTCCTGTTTGCCACCTATTTCGGATTAGCAAATCTCCTATTTAAACCGGACTCTCATGCTTAGTATTTGCGAAGTCTTGATTTGCCATGTGAATCAACAGCCCTCTCTTATATCCCACTGACTCTAGTAGGATTGCATTCATTTGTTCTCTTCTTACTAGGAAGGCGCTAGATTAGGCAACAGTGGTGTGGCGGTTGGATGATTCCGTTTTTCCCACGTTTGGGATTTTCTTTCAACGATTCTGTGAAGTATTTAAACACCCAGCAGGAGGTAGGAGCCCTGGTGAGTAATTATTAACCCTAACACAGGGAAAACTGACCACTTCCGAATATGAATTAACTTTTCGCACCCTGGCAGCTCAAACTAGCTGGGTAGAAGATACCCTGAAACTGCTTTTCCGTAGGGGCTTAAACTCAGAACTACAATCTTAACTCGCCTGCAGGGACGAGGGCAGAAACCTCGGGGAGTTTATCAATTTATTTATTCAAATGGATAATCTAATACGTGCTCGCAGATCCAGTGCCATGTCTCCCATGCAGTATCAGGGTAACCCCTCACCCACTGAACCCATGCAACTGGGGTACACTCACTTAACTCAGGATAAGCAGACACGGCGCATACAGAAACATTTATGTTTATATTTAAGGACCCCAGGTCACATCAAATCCTTATGCCCAGTTCATCCCGAATGACTACTGGTGAGTGCTACTTCCACCTTAACACAATCCAATTCAAATATTTCATTACTAGTCACTCTAACAATGTCAGACCAGACATTAGCAAAAGTAGTTCTAATTGATTCAGGAGCCTCAGGTAACTTCATATTAAAGGAATTTGCTCAGAAATTTTCCCTTGTCTTCTTCTGATTGCTGCTTGACAGTGGAGGCGTTAGACGGGCATCCCCTAGGAGAGGGTGGAACCACCCAGTTAACTGAGAACATCAAGCTGTGTGTCGGTATCCTTCGTTCAGAAAAAAATCAATTCTATGTTGTTTCCTCTCTAAATCATGCTATAATGTTAGATCTACCCTGGTTGAGACAGCACGAACTCGTCACCTCTCTTGGAGAGAGGGAGAACGACAGCGATGGGGCTCCAGTTGCTTTTATCAATGTCTTCAGAAGGTCAGTCATCCCACTAGTTCCCTATGTCCAGAAATAACCTCTCAAGTCTCTAACAGTGTCATTTCAGCAGAATATCATGATCTATTAGAGGTGTTTAGCCAAAGGAAGGCCTCCCAATTACCCCCACATCGTTCAGTAGACTGTTCCATTAAACTCATGCCTGGTGCAGATCCCCCTAAGGGACGCATTTTCCCCTTGTCTTAACTGGAATGCGAGGCTATGAAGATCTACATTAAAGAGGAGCTAGAGAAGGGATATATATGCACTCAATGAAGTAACAATCAAATTTCAATATCCTCTGCCCCTAGTACCAGCCGCCTTAGAGCAACTCCTTCAGGCGAGTTTTACACTAAGCGCAACCTTCGCAGCGCCTATAATGTAGTGAGGATTAAGAAGGGGGATGGATGGAAAACCGCCTTCTCAACCACTTCTGGCCATTATAAATATCTAGTCATGCCTTTTGGCCTTGCTAACAGTCCCTCCATTTTTCAATCATTTATGAACAATGTTTTTAGAGATATGCTTGAGAAATGGGTGATCGTGTATATTGGCCACAACCTAGAACTGTGAAAGAACTACAAAGATTTTTAGGCTTCGCTAATTTCTACAGACGATTTATCACAGGTTTTAGTTCTGTCACTGCCTTACTATCATCAAAGACTAAACAATCTTCTAGAAAATTTAAATGGTCGCCGCAGGCAGAGCTTGCCTTCCAAGAATTAAAGAAACGATTCACTTCTGCTCCCATCCTCAAACACCCCGATCCCGACCTACAGTTGTAGACGCCTCCAACACAGGAGTGGGTGCTGTACTATCACGACGTCATGACATTCCTCCCAAACTACACCCATGTGCATGTCTCTCGTAAACTCTGACCAACTGAACGCAATTACAATGTGGGCAACCGGGAATTGTTGGCCATTAAACTGGCCCTCGAGGAGTGGAGACACTGGCTTAAGGGAGCTTCCCACCCGTTTATCGGTTTAACGGACCACAACAATCTAGAGTACCTACGTTCTGCAAAGAGACTCAATCCACGCCAGGCTCAATTTTTTCCAGATTCCAGTTTACAGTCACCTACTGTCCTGGCTCAAAGAGTACCAATGTTAATCATCTCTCTCGTCAGTCAGAACCCCCCCCCCCTACTCGAGGACCTATTATCCCAGAAAAGCTACTGCTAGCACCAGTTCAATAGGACATTTTCATTTACATTTAGTCATTTAGCTGACGCTTTTATCCAAAGCGACTTACAAATGAGAACAGGAAGCAACTTCGATTACAATAAGAGACAACAGTGAATAAGTGCTATACACAGGGCTCAGGTTTTCCAACACAGTATAAGAAATTTTTTTTTGTCCCCAAGTAGAAGTGGGGGTGTGTTAGTAAATTAGTCGTGGAAGAAAAGATGAAAAAGATGAGTTTTTAGTTGTTTCTTAAAAATGGCTAATGACTGATGGAGATATGGAGTTCATTCCACCAACCGGGCAGAGTGAAAGAGAGAGTGATTTCCTCCCTCGTTGGGATGAAACCACCAGGCGACGTTCGTTAGCAGAAAGCAAATTCCTGGTGGGCACATAAGTGCGAAGGAGTGAGAGTAGGTAGGGAGGTGCAAATCCAGTAGTTGCCTTGAAGGCAAACATCAGAGCCTTGAATCTAATGCGAGCAGCTATTGGCAGCCAGTGCAACTGGATGAGCAGTGGCGTGACGTGTGCTCTTTAAGGCTCATTGAAGACCACTCTAGCTGCTGCATTCTGAATCAACTGCAGGGGCTTGATGGAGAAAGTCAGAAGCCCTGCAAGGAGGGCATTGCAGTAGTCCAGTCTGGAGAGAACCAGAGCCTGAACAAGAAGTTGTGCTGCATGATCCGATAGGAAGGGTCTGAC
>JAZGTJ010018977.1:0-11145 GCA_036877575.1 Botia almorhae | reverse complement strand
GTATGATGCCTGGTGGAAGCCTTGTTTTCCATGAAAACTGTTATTTTAGCGTGAAGAGTTTGCAGAGTTTTACAGCAGTACATCCAGTGGCAGTGATGTGCATAAGATTATGAAAAGAAAGAGAACTACAAAGAAACTTTAATATACTTATATTTCATAATTCTGTGCCAGTTGAATGCATAATAAGAAGACATAGCTAACAGACAGGTGTGTGAAGGCCGTGACCTGTTCACACTGCATACTGGAGTACATCACTCATCATCCCTGCATTTAGAGCATGTCATCCAGCCCACAACACACAGCCCCATCAATTTCTCATATACACAACCAGTCACACGCACACACTCAGCAGTAATGAGTAAGAAGCATGGTCTAATGAGAAGTGTGTGATCTTACTGAGCAATCTCGTGAGTATAATTACTGCAGATGGAACACACTGTACTGTAGCATGCAGAGAGAGAGAGAGAGAGAGGGATGGAGAATTGTTAACAACAACACCTGGACTCTCTACACAAACACGATCAGAACCAGGTAAAAGCCGAAGGGGAAAAAAACATTTGAATTGTACGAAAAAGACAGAGCTGCAGATCAGGGTTACGTTATACAACCAGAGTATAAGACATCTACCAATCAAAACAATTCCTAGCATTGTTTTATAAGAGCCTTTTGTTGTTTTAAACCCAAAAGATCTGCATGCATCAGTTATTATGTGCAAATATTAGTGCATTATCATTCATATTAAATTCTGTTATACAGTACAGGTTATATAAGTACAGGTTATATAGGTACAGGTTATTTGTTACATACAGTATATTGATACTGTACTTCACAGAAATGTGTGGGTGTCTGCTGTAGGCTTATAACAAACAATGACAATTTATACAACCCACTGCAGTTCTAGTGACCTTCAGCTGTTTATGAGCCTTGTGCTAATCTTGCACTAATCTTAATGAGACTATCTCAGGAGGGGAAGGAACAGAGTGTGACAGAAAGAAAGCAGTAATAATGATGGGGAAAGTGTACATACTGTATAATTCAACAGAGAGAGGAGGACAGTCATATTACTGGAAGCTTGACTTTCTCTACCTGCTCGTAACTGAGCTAATAATTAGAAAATAAGTGGAGCTTTAACCTGAAATGACAATCATGGCATTTCGAGACTGGAGACCGTGTGTTTGAGTGTGTGTGTGTGCGTGTACATACTAGACTAAAGAAGACTGATGTATAACAAAATCCGTAAGGCAAAATACATGTCGTACATCAGTGGCACAGGAAGTGTGTGTCCATCATTCAGTGCAGACATCGAGTTTTCACTTGCGGCTGATGTATGTTTTGCATTAATGAAATCGGAAAACACATGCATTACTGAAGAGACGCAACTATGATCCTGTTACAAATCATACATTGCCCTCAGCACACACTGACAAGGCATACATAAAAGTGACTTATTTTTGCAATGGTAAAGTAAGCTGCCCTAACTTAAAGTGATACTTCTTTTAAAAATTGCAACCCTGTTACCATTATTTACCCTCACAAATGAACTATTTCATATTCAACCTCAACCGTCCACAAACTGCTTTGTTTACCAAAACAGAAATTTAACTAACAGTCTTGCTTTCATTAACTGACCTTCACGCAGTGACCCTTCCTATAAAGTAACATTGATTATATCTGTAATTACACAGAACTACACATTCTTTTCAAGGACCAACACTTGATGAGTGCCTAATAATTTAACACCCCTAACTGTAGTCAAATTAATTTTTACAAGCCTGACATTTCCAATCTATTTGACTTTTACAGCTTGTCATCAGTCTGTAGGCTGTTTACAGTTGCCAAGCAACATAAAAACTTAAAGTATGCTTGGTATTGTAATAGCTTTTAACATCCAGAATTTAAAGTTAGAAAGATTAGTTTTATAGTCTCTTTTAGGATCAAATAATCAGAGAGAATAAAAAGAATATTCAGAATATTTACATAAACATATAATGCACAGATAACCTGAAGCATATAAGTGGACATTTCTTTGACTCTCTGCTGTACAGACACAAAATAACAAAGACATGTCCACGTTTGAAAGATGGGAAAAGAGTCAGTGTGAGAGAGTGAGAGTGGGTGAAACAGATTGTGCCGTCAAAGGGGACCGAAAGGGCTCAATGTGATGTTGCCACGGCAATGCAGAGTGGGGCAGAATAAAGTGGCTGTGTGTGAATGTGAGTGGGCGATACATATTTCCCTTCACTCGCTGCCTGAATCATAACAGCATAAATACTGCAGGCGCTCTCAAAGGCAATGCTCTAACCTTATCTCCCTCTTGTCCCTCAGGCATGACAGGTACAGCCACTGTCTCACCAACACACACGTGCACTGAGGCATTTAGTGGGACAGTAGGATAAGTGTGGTAAACAGAACTCCTTCTATTCTCAATCAAGAGTGGTACAGTTTCAAACTTCGTTACTGAGATCATTTATACCACATGGTCAAACATATGTGGAGATTTCAGTGAAGACAAATCTTAATCTTAACAAATCTACAAAATACAGTAATGTTTAAAAGAGTTGCATGCTTCAGACTTCATGGCAACAGTTTGGAGAAAGGTTAGCTTATCTATTCCAGCATGGCAATGTCCTGCGTATACAGAAATGATTTACTGTGTTAGGTCTGGAAATACTCAATTGCACAAAGCCCAAACTTCTAGTGAAAGGCCTTCCCAGAGGAGTACAAGCTATTAAAGCATTTTTGTTTATATGTTTGGAAAATGACTAGTTTCAGTTTTTTGTTTTTATTTTGTTACAGTATGGCAATCAGATTACTGTGTAATTGGGTGGTTATTTTGGAAAGAATTAACAATAGAACTACAGAAGTACAGCTTGAAAGATAAACAGAAAATAAACCTAAATAAAATAAAAATAAAATTTGATCTGTAATTGTATTGAGTTTGCATTCGTATTTAAGTGCACATTTAAAATTTCATTTTACTGCTAGTTTTCATCATCTTTGTAATAGTGTTCATTACTAACACTATTTTGGACCCTCCACCAAATCAAACATCTTGGTTTTATTGAAACTTGTTCATTATCTTTTATGTTTTGTTCGCATTCCTCTCATATTTTTATTGTCTTTGTCTTACCATGACTATTCTATATTAGATATATTTGACAGTATGATTATCTTTGTGTCTGGTATTTGTTATAACAATGTACAGTACAATTGGAAAAGCAATATATGTATACGGATTTGAGGTTCCCAACTTAATTGAACAAAAATGCAAATAAAGATGTTTGTTTACTCCTTTGTCACTAATGCACAAACAAGTAAACTTCTACCAAGCATGACTACTAAGAGTTAGAGGGCCCCCTATTGGTGAAAGCTGGTACAAACAGCACACTGCACTCCTCTAACCTCCAGCAAATAACCACTGCTGCAATTGCCATGATGCACACCTACAAGCTATTACCACACAGGTTTTACTTCCTATCCTTCCATCAATACCAATCTGCTTACTAGGAGACCTTCTAATGAGTCTCAATTGACACTAATTGCTTTTCAGTGGTGTTGAAGGGGGTGCTGATCCAGCTTAGATCACACAGATTCTTTAGACCAAAGCTTTTCTTTCATTCAACACTGAAGACCAGAATCGCCGATGCCCGGTCTCTGCAGGTAAGGTATTCTGTCTGAGGTGCTGTCTGAGGTACCTTGATTTGCCTTAGGTAAACCCATTTAGAGTGTCAGGGGTGTGTAAACATCTCAATTACCATGAGATGGTCAGACGGCACCTTTAATAATTTACACGCACAACACACCCCCGTGCACGCTGCCCTGGCCTCATTGAGGTTTAAATGTCAAAACAGTGACAGAAAGCATTAATAATGATAAAATAGTAATGAGTTACAAAGCAGATGACTGTGAAATGCCACTAACACAGAGATCTCTAACACAGACAGCATGTGATTGTCATTGAATTACATAATGTCTCTGGTTAGGGTAGCAGAGGTTACGCAAATAAAGAACTCATCCTATGGTGTCACACACAGAGAGACAGAGTGAGAGAGAGAGAGAGAGAGAGAGAGGGAGGAAAAGAAGGGTTGCATTATTGATTGTGTTTAAAACCCAATGTCATGATCACATAGGTGGTGAATATTAACATTCACTAATACTTACTAAATAACATACAGTCAGCATCACTGGTGGACAAAGACAGCTTTATCTACTTAGATCATTCACTCATTTTATCCTACCCGTGTACACACTGGTGTTTCCACAGGTTCTTATCAGAAGAGTGCAGTTTTTCAAGCTTAAAATACTTTCGCCTATCCAAGTTTAACATGCAGAGATAACTATAAAATAGTCACACATACTGTGGACTGCTCACCCCGAGGATTGTAAACACTGTGGCTCTCTGTGTTATCTCAATTTCTTAGAAAAATAAGAATTACCATATTTATATCTTCACTCACAGTGGTTATCTCTGAAGCACACTTGGATTTCTTCAAATCATTAGACACAGCATTAAGGTGACGCTTGAAAGCAGCCTGGAACTGTTTCCTTAAGGGGTGTTTTCATACAGAAACTCACTGACTGTCTGGCCAGCCAAGCAGTTGCCTTTGATTTCAGACTGTGGTTCAAGCTGTGGCTCTGTTTGCATGAGCAGTCTAACATATCTCATTTAGGCTTCAGGTTTGGGGCACAAGTAATTGTTTTAGTGGTGTGGGTGTCTTAAAAAACCTGTTCGAAAACACTCATTATGTTTTTAAATTACAGCAATAATACTCTTTAATTACATATTTCACAAATCCTAAATCCGACAACCAGACGGAGATGATTTTTGAGTCATTAATTATGAGTGAGCAGTGCTAGTCAGTCTAAGACTGTACTGTGTTTTGAGTCATCCTATCTGAATGTGGTGGGATTGATAGCACTCAGTCTACGTGACACTTCCTCTCCCTCCAGGCCTGTATAAGACGCAGGGGTGCAGAGTGACGTGGTGTCACGGGTTTATCCCTTATCTAATTGCGAAGGCAATTAAGTATTTAATGGGAACACCTGGTGATCGTTCCTCAATCATTTATCAGCTTTCCAGGATGAATAAATGATTAGTGACTGGCAGTTTCTCACTGATATTTAAAATGCCTCACATAACCGGCTAAACATTTAAACTGTTTATGTTGACGTTGTGGTAAGAAATTTTAAAGAATACAATAGAAAATCAGGAAGAAATTTATCCTATGCTGGAGAGAGAGGAATAAGGTTATATAAAGTTAGTTCTCTTGTTTTTTATGTGTGTATTAGAGGTGGTAATTATATTATATAATATATAATATAAAGTAACATAACGTAATAGAATAGAACAGACTAGAATAATGTATATGGTATAATGATATCTGGTTCACGATACAAGATTTATTGTTCATTATATCCTTCTATATCTGGATTTTGAGTGAATAGAAATATGTTTGTTGGCTCATTAAAATAATTTCTACATAAAGGTGATTATTGGTGTAAGATAATTACTCTAAATGGCCAAACCATTACTGGAAATATTGGCTAAAACATAGTGAGACAACCAAAATCAACTAAATGTAAAAAAAAAAATCTAAATCTAAAAGCCAGACATTACAACAACAGTGCAGTCTCCTAAGCACCAATGGAGATGAAAAGAAAACTATGAGGTGGATAAATTCAGTGGGGCATATTTTTGACAAATGCAACCTGACAGGTCACCTTTATTTAATGACACAATGTGGTAAAACACAAACAACAACAACAATGTCTACTGAACTGTCCTGTCAGTACCATAAGTCAGACCGTAAGTGTGTCTGGACTGCAGTTAAAATCCAGCAGGCTGAGCAGAACTGAAGCAGTAAATAAAGGACCACACAAAGTGATGACAGGAAATAGATCAAATAATTTTCCCCTGAAGTTCTTTCCAGTCAATATTAAGCAGTGTATTCCCTCAGCTGACAAACAGATATTAATCACCAGCATTACTTGTCCATAAAAGTGTATTTAATAACAGCACTCTAGCCCAAACATGTACAACATGTAGCAGATGTTATGGTTATGATCCAAGATGTCCTATAAAAGTTTTTTTTGGTCTTTGTCTTGCACCATGTATGTAAATCATTGTCATTTGAAGCCACAGAGAAACTGTGAATGCTTTTTATTCCTTTTGATCAGTTGTTTCTAACTGCATTAAAAACAAATTGGTTTTATTGTCTCAGTTTTTGTGTATTGACGTTTTAAAGTTGTATAACAAATACAACAACTGTAATCTCCCTGTGGATCTGTGGCAGGTCATCGACCTGCAGTGCAACAGGATGAGGTCACTGGACTGATTGGGTTTGATGTCACTTGTTCTTGTTCCAGTGCATGTCACTGACTGATGTGGCTACAAGCCATGATGCTCTGGTGGCATGGGTCAGACATCACAAGACACTGCTTACATGTTTGTTTGTGTGGAAAAAGGGGCTTTGAGATGATAAAGGGAGCAATCGAGACAAATTACCTCCACGTGCCCCAAAAGAGTGATCCTGTCAATGCAATAGACAGACAACTCCCAATACTCTGCTATTGACTCAATATGCCCTCCAGCCCTTATTAAGACACCACATGTGATTTGACAGTGGAACAGCCCTGTCCTATCTGACAGTGCCCATATGTCCACTTCCCACCTATAGCATCAATTTTAGTCAATGCCTGTCTTTAAACTCACATATAAAACTTCATGCTTTATCTATTGTCTCTGTCCATCTAAAACACGTGTGAGCCAAAATCGGCTCATGATGTCATTGGCTGTCCAGCTGAGTGACCTATAGTGAACTATTTCCTGAATGCAGCCCAAAGGACACACTGTGATGAAAAGCCAAGCCCATAAACAAAGCACTAATAATTGAACAGACTAATAAAAGCTTGTGCAAATCCCTGGTTATTGGCACTGACGGGTGTGAGGCAATAATAATGCATGTAAATCAGGCCCATCTTACATATATTACACATAGATTAACAACTATAAGATTCAAGAGCACTAGAAACCAAATATAGAAAATTACTGTAGATGTAAGATATCCAGCAAAGTTCAAATCTGAGCTTTTGACTTGGAGGAGCAAATGTTCCTTTAAAGATTTCCCTGTGGGAGATTAAAAAAACATGCAGAACGTTAATGAGCACAGATGAGAACAATGGAAACATCTTCCTCCTCCTTCTTTCTGCCTGTCCCACAATGTCACTCAGAGGAGAAAACAATGTACAACCACGTGTGGGCGAAGACAAGAACAGCAAGTCACTTAAGAGCTTCAGAAGCCTCATTCCTCCCACTCTCAACACTGCTTGTTTTTTTGATAAGTTCATTTGAAAGAAACGGTTCATCCAAAAAATGAGAAGTCATTATTTACAAACCACCATGATGTTCCAAACCCATTCAAGCACAAAAGGAGATCTTTACCATGCAACAAGATGTTAGTCAAGATGTTATGTAAAAGCATCTCAAACATTCTGCCTTGGGCTGAAATGACACAATAAGGAGAAAAAATATTATAAAATTTTCATTTCTGTGTAAACAATTCCTTTAATAACAGAATTGGACATAATATTCAAACAAATTCATCAAGTAAACCGAAATCCCACCATTACCAAACATAGATGCAGAATTAGAAAATCTATCCATTGAATGATATCAAATCCCAAGCATGTGTACATGTCTTATTGCACCTTATTGAGGTTGTACCTGTAGGCCATGCCAGTCCTGGCTCGGACAGAATCCTGTAATGAGAGTGTGTGTACGTTGAGAAACTCCTCCAGATGTTTCAGCTCTAGCTTGGAGTTGTTATGCAGGCCTCCCCAGCACATGAGAGGGGGGTAAAGCTTCCCCCCAGAGGTCTGTTTGCTGCTGAAGCGGGGCTGCCCCCTCTCCCCACCAGGCTTCTGCCCACCCTTCTGCTTTGGAGTGGGTATGTCAGGGCAAGTGGCTTTGTACAAGTACATCTCTCTCTTAGTCACGTCCTCACGTGTCTAGTCATACACAGTCCAAGTGGGCCCTCAAGAAACAAACTTCTGACTCCAACACTCTGTTTCTCCAGTACTCAGCCCTCTAGAATAATCAAGTAGAGCGTGAATGGCTTTTTCAGTCAGTTGAATGCCAAAACAGAACAATTATTCCAGAATCCTGTTGCTCCTGTCTTTTCAAAAAATTAAATATCCTCTGATTGAATTTGTATCTCTCTTCATCGTCTTGTCAGATCCCACCGCAGTTGATCGACTTAGTTTCACTCAGTAATAAACACCATGGGAATCTGGGACATTTTCCCTGCCTGTATCTCCGCTTCCATCCCTCCCCCTGCTATCCCACCCTTTCCATCTTTGTCGCTCCACCTCTCTCTCTCTTTCCCTCCCTCACTCACTATTTCATCCCCTACTATTTTCTGTTCCATTTTTTCCATGCCTCCACACATACAGTAGACCTTGCCTACAGTCGACCTTTGACCCTTGTGTAGTGTTGGAACTACAACTATGACATCATGTCTGTTCCAGGGAATTGTGGGAATGAGACTTTCCCATATCTAGATATATCAGCATGATTGTGCATCTCAGCCAGCTAGCACTCCTTCAAAATTCCAAGGAGACCAGCCAATATAAACACACAGAAGACCAGCAATCTACACACACACAAGTGACAGATCTAAACAAAAGTCTTAGACATATTCCAAATCCAATAGAAACAGAGACAGGCTAATCCTCTAACTCAGAGCTCTACCAAGCTCATAAAAAAACTAAAACCTGCCAAACAATAACAACACATGCACGAGTCCACAGGCAAAGTATTGGCAGATAGCTGGGCTCAATCAGGATTAAAGACTGTGGAGAAATCAATAGAAATGTCAGCTGAAGTTGTGTAATCAGTTATGTTTATCTTTAAATGTATTTTTAGGTGATGGACAGGGCATATAAATAACCAAATGAATTTTAACACTTGCAGGACTTTCCAAAGAGCACACAAAGTTCACAGGGGACAGATCAATCACCAGCCAGAGATACGTGGCATTCCTCTTCCTACACAACCATCTCTGTTTGATCATAATTAAAGAAACACTTAGGAAATGACAAGAACATTACAATTTCAAACTCATTAACATCAGATGTGCAGCAAAGATACCAAAGTTTTGAAAAACAGTTGTGTCTAGTTAGTTAATTACTCCAACAATGCCCAATGGTGGTTAAGCAGTGAATTGTATGGAAAACACTCCCCAGGTTTTAAAAAATATTAAATATTAACAAATTTTAAAAATATTAAAAACGATTCATTGTCCCCTTCTTTACATCCTGGTTCCATACATTTCTAGGGCAAACTTAACACACAATAGACCAAGAGAGCTTCTGCTAAAACTCAGGGGGTGTGGCATCTCACAGACCTTGCATCATTATTTTCTATTAAAGTTAATGATCTGAGATTGCCCTGCTAATTGGATTAATAATCAGAAGCCTCCTGGGAGAGTTATCATTTTAAGAGTGGAGGCCGCTGGTGTCCCATATGCCGTGAGTCTTGCAGCTCTTCTTGCTATTAAATCTTGAGCTGTGTGAGATTAATTATTATTGCATACTTCAGTAAACTATCAGTTAAGTTAAAAAACTAGCTTTACTGTGTTCAAAACTTGTTTTGGAGAGAACTGTGAAAACCGCAAGAACTTTATTCCTAATGAAAGCTGTCATGACAATAAACTAAAAGACTAGCAAAAACTAATCAGCTCTTTAATAGCCATGTACTAAGAAAGGTATCAGATGACACAGAATGCTAATGTTACAACACAAAAGTATAAATATTAGCATCTATTGAAATCTGATCTTTGGGGAAATTCTACTGTACTTCACAAGACAAAGTAAAACTGATTAAATGCATGTTAAGGTGACAGCTGTATAATCAGACATTCATCTGCTCCTCTCTTCAGTGTTTCTAGGTCACTGCAGATGGTGAGTAATGCCTCCAGCACAACAGTTCCATTACAACCCATAATAAGCCAATATAATTGAGATCTTATTGAGCTAATCATCTCTCCCCAGAAAGAGATGTTACACCCGGCCTACATCGTATTCTATGTCAAAGATTAAAGTCGAGTGTTAATCTAATTTTTGATTTTGGATACTTTATGTGTGCCAGGTCTGTACCTTTTTGTGTTCTTGTTATTTTCTCTCTCATGTTTTATTCACAGAGGGTTTACAGTGCAAGATAAGCTTTCGAAAGCATATGAATAACGTACAAATGACACAGTAAAAAAAAACTGAGAGATAAAATCTACTATAACAGAGAGAGTAGATTAGATCAATACAGAAGATTAAAACTATTGATCAGTCACACTGTCTGTTTCAGCATATAATACTTTAAAAATTCACTATTCAGTTTTTAAAATGCACTTTGAAATGAATATGTCTACTTAAGATTCAAGGTAAGTCAGCCGAAAAACATTAAGTTTAATGGAGTGGTTTGTCCTTACAACCTTGCCGCTCTCTGTCACTGCAGGCATATAAAAATCCTCATTGCTTTTCATTGATCTTCCCCTGAAAATATATTAAAACCTAGGTATTCAGATCAGTATCTGAATGTCTATACAGATTTAATAACTGTGTGTCAAATAATCTGTCTGGATGATCTCACCAAATTAAAACATGGTACCAGGATGTGTTTTTGCCTTTTGTAATAACCAGGCAAGAGTAAATGGTTTACAATATTTTAGAATGAGAGACAGAAACGACTTCAATCGTCTATTTCTGCCAATGTAAATTGGCAAACCAAAGCAGTTGTGCCAAGTTTTTGGCATCCTGCTTAAGGATCAAGTGTAGGCCTCAATAATATGTCCTCAATAAATGCAGTTCATTACAAAATGCTTATTGTTATTGTAAAAACAATGGCAACTTCTAAAGTGAAATTAGCATGAAATATATTTACTTAACATGCATCTTTCTGTTCGTGTCTGTATTTTGCTCCTCCTGTGTGTCTCGAGACCTCTTTCAGCAGACAGATTTTCAGCTTGAGTAAAAGACGATAAAGAAAATCAGCATTTCCGCATCTTACAGCTGCAGGGCTCTGGCTTTAAACCCTTCCATTAACCTTGTCTGCGTGCTTCATTTTTCTTAAGACACACAAAAGCAAAATCAGTT
>JAZGTJ010018976.1:0-11145 GCA_036877575.1 Botia almorhae | reverse complement strand
AATACATTTCTCTTCCCTTCTCTATCTTCCTGCATCCACCCGCATATCCACAGAGACGTACCATCAGGACCACAGACTCGCGTGACCGCTGGAGAAAACAGGATGTGAGTGCTGTGGTTTTCTCTGAAATGTGAACGCTGTAACCCCTTCGAAGACGTCACCCTCCACACTAAGATCTTTAGGGTTTGAAGTGTGCAGGGCTCAAAAGTACATTTCTAATGCACTTTACCATCACCTGTCCAAGCAGAGGAACCACTCATGGACACTGGTTGTGGTTGTGTTTGAAATTGGTTAGATTTATAAATCATTTTACTTCATTAAAAACACTTTTTAAATGCCAACCAAAAAGTGCAAATGCTTTAAAAATACGAACCTTTAGGTAGGAATTTTGAATGCATTTTGTGTTACATCTAATGTTTATTTAAATATGTATTTTACATGAAACTAAAAGAACAAAAACAAAGCGTAAAGTGTAAAGTAAAGTGTCTGATTATTAAATGAGTGAAATCTTATTGTGCTTCTTTAATACACTTATTTTCTATATATACGTTTATATTAAAGTTGCAATCCGCACCTTTTGCCTCTCTGTCGCCATCTCTGTTTGAAACATAAAATTGCAGCTTACTTTACATACTTATCTTTATGTATGTTGAAGTCAAATGAAGCCTGAAACTGACATTTCCTGGGAAATCCGACCCGACAGCTCAGAATTATAAATCATTATTATAAACTTAGCGTTGTGAATTGGGGGAAGGTAAGGAGATCGTGTTCAACACTGATCTGTCATGTACTCAATAACTGATTTATGTTCATTTTTAACCAACAAAAAGTTATGTACTGCGGCTTTAAAATAAAACCAGGGCTTTTATCAGTTAAACCCTCAAACCCTCGGCTATATTATGTAAGATATCCAGAATGTGCTGTCTCTCTCTCTGTTAAATACACACATTGGTCATTAGTGTTTTGGATGTGAACAGTGGGTGTCGTTTTTACGAGTGCCAGAAAGATGCAACACAAGAGAGAGACAGTTTGTCTAAATAAAGGGTTCCATCCAATCCTGGCTCAGCTGCACAGAACACACCCACGGGCCACACAAACAGGGCTTATCAAATAAAACACAATACAATTTATGGACCCACATCACTGCTCAAATCATTTTAATATAATTATAGAATATAATCACATCAAAACGCAGCCAGAAACAAAACTGTTCCAACACACTGTTTCATCACAACCACGATACTGTCATGCAAGATAACCAAAACCTTCCCAGCTAACAGATAACGTTCTCAGTACTAAATGTTCTCTCAAATATATCAAAACATTCCTGCAGTAACATTAGTGCAATGTTATATATCCTATCAAAAGCATCATTCTTAAATAGCTAGTGGAATGTTTTAAAAACATTACAATGTTTGAATAACGTTCTTATAAACAAGCAATAACGTTAATGCAACAACTTAAAAACTGGACGTCTTAAATGATCATAGAACTTTCAGAATTACATTTCCAACATTTTGGTTCTTAATGGAAACATTAGGGAAACATTCTTACAGTCTAACATTGTTAGCTGGTGTAATTCAGACAGATTTTCAGGCAGGTAAATCGCTCGTGCTGTTCTTCAGAGTCCTGTTACGCTGATGAGGGTTTTTAGTAAACCACAGAGACTGTGAATCAAATGTAAAACCTCCGAGGCTGATTTAGCAGCTGAACTGAGCAGTGAAATTCATTTAGAGAAACGGTCGCTGAGGCCACAGAAATCTCTGACTGCCGTTTAACAGCGCTAGAATAATCCCAACTCACTTATCATCCTCCAGAATGTCAGATCATTACCTCCTGCAATGAATGTAAAGAATGTTGTATGTATCTTGACGATACGACCAGCTTACACGTATTTAAAAGTTAAATTTTCTATCACAGATACACACGCACGTGCTGTCTGTCACCACAGTCTCTTGTGATATTTACCCTGCGGTTAGGGGTTAACAAACTTCAACCTCAATGACCCATGACCTCTGACCCGGTGTCAGATTGGTTAATTCAGCGCTGCTTTCTCAAAAGTCCTCACAGGACGATCACTTACAATTCAATGACAGAAAGGTAGACAGAACAGTGAACAGCCGTGACAGAAAGGTAGAAGGTTTACAAACACAACTTTGTTCAATGTTTCTCTGTGTCTCTTAGCCATATAAGTTTTAGTCTACTTTTGTAATAAAAGTAGAATGTAGTTTTTATTATAAAAACACACATCTAAAAAACTAATAAAAATACATTGTAATGATTAAATGTATTTTTTTATTATATTTAAAGGAACTGTGAAGGATAAAGAAGAGAACGCAGCTAAATACGGCTGTTTGTTATCTCACACTTGTGATATATTCAATTCAAAATGAAATAGTTTCATGATGTCACGTTATGGATTTTCAGTGATGTTGTTTATTTTGCTGTTGAACGTTTGCATGTGGGTGAAGATTATATCCAGAGGCGGGGCTTGTTGTATTCTGTGGGCAGATATGATCAATATAATTCATAAACAAGGACTTTATAGAACAAGATTTTAACTCTTTTCTTATTTACCTTTTAATCTCTTTTGCAGAAAGTGTAGCAGAGATTTTTAAAGAGTCATGATACCGAGTTGTGGATTCTATGAAAATTCAAAGGGCAGTTCTGATCTGTCAGAAACAGGGAAGCTAAGCAGCGCCCCCTGTAGGTACTACGATAGAATTGCCTTACATTTTACATTTTAATTCGACGTGGCTTTAAATATTTATTTTTTTAATTAAATATAAATTCAGTAAAGGACAAAGTAGCGCACTACAGTTTAATACGTTATCTACTGCATGCTGCTTCACCACATTTTTGTATGGAACATTATACATGTAAAACCTGCCCTCAGAAATCAAGAGAGTGCTGTGTGAGGTTGCCAGGGCATTGTTATGCTGTTGCTAAGGTGATCTAAATGGTTTTAGCACATTTCTACGTGGTTGCAAGGGTGGTCAATGGAAAGTCCCCACCATGAAGGAAAACGAGGTAATGACAGAGGTTTCATTTTGGGTGAACTATCCCTTTAAGATGAAGAACAGTATAAAATACCATTTAATGTTTGTGCGTGGATAAGTCTGTGTCTCAAACTCAATTTTCAGTAACAAACCCTTGTTAGCACTTTAATTGTTCGCTGCCAGAACTACAGAAAGATCATGTTATACTTCAATGGGTCCCACTGAAGCTCAGTTTTCAGCAGACTCATGAAACAATTCCTATTATTAACATCCCGGCATCAGCCCGTCAGCATCATTAAACTAAACAGGAAACACAACATCCGATGTAGACATCCCCAGCTAACAACCTGAGACTGTAAGAACATTTCCATAACTAAAAAAAACATTACAAACGTTTCACATTTTTTAAACGTTCTAGGAACAATTAAAACATCCAGTTTTTTAGACGTCGTATTAACGTTATTGCTTGGTCAAAAGAACAATATTCAAACCCTTTTTAATTCTGTAACATTTTTAAATTGTTACACTAACTACTCAAGAATAACATTTAAACATGATATTAATAAAGTTCTACTAACCTTAAAAAAAAGTTCTACTAACCTTACTGCAGGAACTTTTCGATTATGTAGATAGAACCTTTAGAGAACATTAGCCAATGTTCTGAGAACAGTCCCTGTTAGCTGGGTCACACACAGGAGCTTTGCCTATTTGTCGATTCACGTTGCAAACATGTTTAATTTTTGGAACCAGGCAAAATTTATCTGTAAAATCGCCCATTTAGAAGTACTCCAAGATTTGAGGGGAAACGATCTCTCCACATGAGAAAGTCAGTGCTTCTTATCTGTTTAATGAATACATGAGCTTCTGTTCCTCAGGTTTCCTGTAATGGTCTTGCAGGGGGTGTAATTCCCAGCTTGCACTGAGATACAGGGTTTAGACTAAGTGATCTGACACAAGAAGCCTCAGCAACTAAAGAATTTCCCAGCTTACAGGAAACGTTCTCAGGACGTTGGCTAACATTAAGTTTCTCAAAGTAATAAAAAAGTTTGAGAACCTTGTAAGATTAAAGGCTCAAGACGTCCATTAAAGATTTTATAGAAGACCTGGAATCATCTCATTCACTGACGTTTCACAAATTATTACTTAATACTTGCTTTTAATAAAGAAGCAAACAACAAAAATGGCAAACAAAATATCAAACCAAGAGGCACCTGCAAACAGATTATTCTAGACCGGTTCTCTGAACTAACTTTACATATCTCAGCCTTCAATCAATAATTGCATTCGGACCGAATTCAATGATTGGACGAACATTTAATGGTGTGACTTTTATGGCTGTGCCACACAGAGGACATATATGGGCCATCGCATCTGTAGTCTTTTAAAGTTACCTGTTGCTCAATGAAAACAACAATTCAGTGAAATACTGTCTTAATCTTACTGTTTCCCAGTAGGCCATGGGGCTCTGACTGGCGCCGCCCTGTTCTCCCCTCCTGGTCCTTGCGCTTTTTAAACCCTCTCAAGCTGCTGAAACGCTTCATGGATGGTGAAGCGAGTCAGAGAGGCTGTGGACAGCGTGATGGGTTATGCTGTACCCACATCCAGGGCTGGAAAAACATGCATTTCTGTCTCTTAATTCAGATCTTTCCCATAAAACATCTCAGCACTAGATCCATGTTACCCAGTTCTCTGAGTGAGAAACTGAGGCCCAGCAGAGCAGCGCAGCCAGAACAGATATCCACACTGACAAAAATACTCTTCAATCAAAACTCTTTCCTTCAGAAAAGTTCTCAGGAGAGTTTCTCTCCAACAGGCTCTTGTATCTGTTTCTGAGCTCTGATTCAGAGGCGAATCTGGATCACACTGTCAGGTGCAGCTGTGTGTATATAAGTATGAGAGTGTGTGTGTGTGTGTCTTCAGAACCGCCTGTGTGACAGAGAAACCTGTAAAAGGAAACCGACCCATGCCTGGTGAGGCATTGCTAATGATTGGCTAAACAGAAGCAAACTCCGCCCACTCTTGCATACTTTATGTCCTTTCACATACATAAGGTGTGTGTCTGCGAGTATGTGTAAAGCACTGCGTTAATAATACATGTTTTTATTATTGGACAGAACAAAAGAGAAATGAAACAGCCAGACAGACTGTTGTGTGACCATACAGTGTTAAAGTCACACAAAATTTCTGCTCATTAAAGTGAGGCCAAAAAATAAGCAGTGGACCATAAAATAGGATTTAATATTTTTTTTAATGCCTTGCCAAACCAAAAATTAATTGGGCACCATGAGAAAACATTCTAGCTCAAAGCACAATGTAATTGTATTTCTATTCGCTTAATAGCAGAGCTAAGCAAGTCAAACTTCACTGTTTTTATTTCTCTTGCATTTGGTTAGAAATAGAAATATAAAAAAACATGTCTTTTACACATAACACAACCAGTCAGAACATCCCAGCAACCACCTAGCAACACCCTAGATACCACCAAAAGCACCACATAGCAATGTGCAAAAGAAACTCAGAACACCTAAGTAACTGCATAGCAACGTCTTGCCCACCACCCACAAACTCTAGCAACATGGATCATCATTTATATTTTCTTCAAAAATGATTTTTAATAGTCACGTTGTGTTGATGCTGAGATGTTAGGCTTTGAATGGTCAAACACTTGTCGTGCTGTAACTTCATTAAGCTTTGAGGGCGTCCCTGCATTATTAATTGCACTTCTTGTGTCGTACTGCAGCCTGTTCTACCATCTAACACTCTTCTGTAAGTCTATAAAGTGAATTGACCTTAAATTTGAACAGACACTCAAAATAACAGCAGATCTGAATCGAGAGTAACAGAGAAAATCGGTGACCCTCCAAAGACTCCCTCGTTCTTATAAACCTCATGAAATCAAACATTAGGGTCATGATGATTGTTCCACTCAAAGAGATAAAACAATCACAGCGACAATCACTTGAATCCTAATGAATCCACGTCCCAGGTGATAATGACCAACACCATCCGATCACCCCCTGCTGCCTCTGTCATTACAAACACATGGTTCCCTCTCAGTGCACCCAGTTCACCAGTTTAATCACCTAATAGTGGTAAAGTCACACAGCCAGACTCTCTGCCAAAATGAGAGATACTTACGTAAGCAGGATTAGATTAAGGCTTTGATTGATCTCCTCTCATTTTTCAAATGCCGCTGTTGCTCCCCACCAGGACCGATAAGCGCCCCACCAAACTTTCCCAAACATGCTCATTTAAGTCCAGAAAGTTCCTTTGGTGGGCGAGAGGAGCAGCTACCCAGCTAACAGGAAACATCCTCAGAACGTTCTCTAAACATTCTCTTAAAAGTTCTTGCAGCAACATTAGTGTAGAGATATTTACATTATATATCTTCCATCTAAAAGGTTATTTGTAAGTAGTTAGTATACATATTTAAAAAATGCTACAGAATTAAAAGTTTGAATAATGTTCTTATAACCAAGCAATAACGTTAATTCAACGTCCAAAAAAATGGAAGTTTGGAACAATGCTAGAACTTTCAACATAAACATCAACATCCTAAAGAACATCAACATTTTTGTTACTAATGGAAACATTAGGGAAACGTTATTACAACCTAAAACTGTTAGATGGGTAATCCCTCTGAAATTGACTTCCTGATGTCTTCAGGAATCAGGGTCAACAGGACAGTGTAATAAAACAGGATGAAATGCAGTTAGGAGATATATATATAAATACTTTATTGTATTATGTACAGTATTACATGTAAACTCTGTTACAACTGTAAATTCTATCAAATCAATTACAATCTATTGGGGTCACGTTTCATATTGTGTACGGTGGTGAGATGAGGTTCAGTATCAGTTAGACAGCTGCCTATGTAGACAACAGAAAGGCTGTTCACTGGGTTTAGAAACAGAGTTGGTTTGTCTATAACTTCAAGTGTTGATTGACTCGTCTGTGGTGTAACAAACCCTCAGCAGTTTGTTTGCTTTTGTTTGCCTCCGCTGGTGTGATTTTATAAAGCTTTCATGTGAGCGCGAGTCACGCCAAGTCCACAGAAATCTTAGAACAGAGCCGTGTGCTACCGTGGGTCACCTTGTGCTGTTGGAGTTAAACCAAATGTAGTGTATTACCTTCTTTTCCAGTCAGACTCTTAGAAAGAAGGAAGTGGCCGCCTCTGCGCGCACAAAATATGTGGTTTGATTGACAGAAGCGCTCCTGTCTCTCATATTTAAACTTAGCGCACCAAGACGTACTGCAGCAGGCGTGATGTCACAGTTTCTAAATGTGAATATGTAAAAGTGAGATCGCGAATGGGATTATTTTTGACCATCGAGGACACTGAGGTGGAAAATGATGAATTTTTTACTATCCCTATATAAGTTAATGGATCACTTTTACAGTTAACGGTAAAGGATGACACATTCAAATAGGACACAGGCAATCTGTACCCAGCTAGGAATTTGCAAGGTTTTTGAAATTTGGAAGGTTTTAAGAACATTTCTCAAATGTTTCCATGAAGTAACAAAAGCATTGAAAGTAGCGCTCAAGAAACGTCTAGGAGCGTTCCAAACGTTGTCATGGATGTTGGATACAGGGCAGTTTGTTTGAATACACGACAGCTCAGAAGCAGTGAGGAACAGTATTCCCAGATTAGGTCTGAATGAGAGACAGGAATGCTGGCATGATGACAGCTTCAAGACGTTATCTAGACATTACCCAGATGTTTGGTGAAATGCTAGAGAGCTAAAAACAGCACAATGAAAACACTGTAACCGTAGCAAACAAACAGTCTCACAGGAAAGTTAACCACCCTGACCGGTTACATAGCTTTCCTGTAGCTCAGTGGTTAGAGCGTTGCGTTAACAACGCCAAGGTCATGGGTTCGATCCCAGGGATTGCATGTACTCAGAAACAACGTATAATATAATGCAATGTAAGTCGCTTTGGATAAAGGCGTCTGCAAAATGTGTAAATTTGAATTGAAATACACTCGTCTGAGATAATAACTAGCAACGATTATGTACGACCTTGTTTAATTAAATTACACTCATTTAATTCATCATTATCATCAAATGATTTTTTATTTAAGTAATAATATGAAAAAAATCATAAAGAGCTATTTAATTTAGAGTTATTTAGTTTCATTATTTACTTAAATGTAATTTAATGTACACACCTTAAAATTAAACCCTAAGATTAAGATCTACGTAACAAAGATATTTAGGTATAAAATAATATAAAATCTCTAGACTAAAGAGTACAGAGCAGAGTAACCCTATGAAGTACAATTACAACATGTGCTTACCCTCCCCACCCATAGATGGAATTAAAACAGAAAAAGTCTTTATTTGGTCACCATGGAGACGGTCAGAGAGATGAATACAGACAAGTGTGACAGCCACGCTGCTGAGATAAGACTGCTGCGGCTCCAGTAACCTATCAGCTGCCTCTCTCGCAGCTTTTCAGCTGTGTATTTGGCGGTTGCCTGGCGACAGGCTCGGTGCGGTCAGTGAGCATAACAGCATCAGGGGGTCAGAGCTTTAGAGAGCAGTGAGAGAGGATGTGTCAAAGTAGAACAGAGCCCACCGACCTTCTTTAATCCATCTCACGAGTGCTTGAATGCACACGGTCCCTCATATCATTTCTCTTTTTCTCAAACTCACACACACACAAACACCGGACACACATTTTAACATGGCTGTCTGTGCACAGATGGCAAGATGGTGACATTTCCAGAGTTAGTCACAGGTCTGATATCCAAGTTAAGAGAGAGATGAGGTTTGCTCGCTAAGCCTGGCCAACCTCCTACTGGTAGATTACTATTATCTACATCACCAAACAAAAGCATCTTTCACTATTAATGGTTTAACGTGGTTAAAAATGAATAAAAATAAACCATTCTTAAAACGTTTTTTAAAAATAAAATGTCAAACAAGCTCTCAATCGTGTTTGCTTGTGTGTCTCTCTCTACTGGTCATACAGGAAATGACACATAACAACAATGTTTTATTTTAATTGTTTAAAAAATCTAAACATAAAACTATTCGATAACAGGTTTTACAAACATGTGACAAACAGAAATGGAACAAAGAGTCCCTAAACAAAATCTATTTTTATAAAATGCAATGATAGGATGTCCTGCTTGCCTGTCAAACTATGTATGTTTACAACGCAAAGGTCATGGGTTCGATTCCCAGGGAGCACACGCACTGACAAAATGTACAACTTTAATGAACTGTAAGTGGCTTTGGATATAAGCATCTGCCAAATGCATACATGTAAATGTATGTGTTCATGTGTTGGAGGAGGCGTGGCTTTAGAGAGCGCTCCGAATAGAGGGCGGGACCTAATGCTTTCAAAGCTAGCTAGCTGTTACTGGCCTCTGCTGGCTGTATACTGGTAGTGTTTAGTGTGATAAGGGCCACTCCCCTGGTTTGTGTACTTTAACCGCTTATGGTTTATTGAACATGCATGAAAAACAGTTTTACACCCTCTTCATAAACTTTATCATTCTGTAAAGTTTATTAGTATTGTACAATATGTCTTTTGAATACAGTTATTTGCTGAGGTTAGGGAGAAGCAGTATATAGCTTTATATAGCTATATATAGAGTTTTGAATATATATATAAGAGGTTGTTGGATTTTGTGGCACTTTCCGCACTTCAGTCTCGTTAAAGCATCAGATTTCCCAGAAACATCACAGAACAATTTCCAATAAAAGCCGCAGATGCTGTAGATAAACCGAGAGCACTTTTCATATCTGACCAGCAGGTGGCAGCACACCCAAAGAATAACATCACCACACAAACAAGCGTAGAATTTTGACAATGACACAGCAGTAATGAACCTCATGTTTTGTTTGTTTACTTATAAATGAAAACAGAGGCATAATCATAAAAAACTGCATTATTATTGCATATGAAATATTTCGGTCGTCCTTATTCCCAGATTCAAACTGTGCCGGGTTCGAGCACGTCTAATTTCAGTTAATACAATTTGTATGAAAGCAGCTAATCTCGTAATAAGATTTCTGCATTCTGAGAGCGAGAGAAATGTCTGAGCCACACCTCTGTCTCCAAACACAGCTTTATAAAATACCTCTGAGATTATGTGACGACTTTTATCTCTCTGCAGTCGTTTTAAATGTAGCTAGACTCGTAGGCTTGTTAGATGCTCTCTCTCTCTCTCTTTGTAAGTGGCTTTGGATAAAAGCGTCTGTTAAATGAATAAATAAATAAAAATGTAAATGTCTCGTCCTTTTTGGTGATGATTCATACTGTGACCTTTATCTAAATTCAATTTTTAAAAAAAATGTTAATTCACAGATTTCCCGTCTGGAATCATCACGTTCAAAAGAGGACCGTGAACACAGGACTGTGTCATTGCGGAATCCATCAAAACAAAATTCCAGCCAATCCATGAGTGCAATCAAATGAAAACGATTGCCTTAATGTAGACACACTCCAGAGAGAAAGTGTGTGTGTGTGTTGTCCTAGTATTCGCTACGTTATGAGGACCAAATGTCTCCACAAGTATAGTAATACCAGTAAACTGTGACCTTGTGGAGATGTTTTTAAGTTCCCAAGAGGAAACAAGCATATTTGTTATACAGACTTTTAAAAAATCTAAAAGAGCAGAAAGTTTCCTGTGATGGTTAGGTTTAAAAGTAGGTTTAGGGTAGGGGGATACAATATACAATTTGTCTATAGAATGTGTGTGTGTGTGTGTGTTGGTGGTTCAGCTACATAATGAGGACACAGTTGTCCCCACAATATCATCTGACATATTCTACATAGATTTACAGAAATACATTTACATATATTAATGTATATATTCAAGTACATCACAGAGACACACAGCTGTACTACCTCAGTGCTGAAACATAAATCAATACTGTTGTTTTCAGCTGACTGAGAGACTGTGCCAGCTGGAGAAACGAATGGTTCATTCGCAGAACCTTTGTAGTGCTGTTATGTAAGTGTGTGTATAAAGAAGAATATTTCTCATTGTGTGTGTGTGTGTGTGTGTACAGAAGGTGTGGTTCACCTACATGCATTCGACCCCACATACTCAAAAACAGACACACACACACACATTTCATTCACACTATATACACATTCATTTTACTACATTCATGTCTGA
>JAZGTJ010018974.1:0-11146 GCA_036877575.1 Botia almorhae | reverse complement strand
CCCCATACACTGTAATTGCACAAAAAAAGTGACCAGTACATTCTTCAAAATTCTTCTTTTGTTTTCTAAATAAGAAAGAACGTTGCTTGGAATGACATGGAGTGAATAAATAATGACAGATTGTTCCATTTTGAGTGAACAAATCTTTTAGTTATAAAAACACAGATAATGAGTGGAGGTGATGAGTGTGTGTGTGTGTGTGTGTATAAAGTGTGAATAAGTTTGGTATATGATGGATGACTGGGGCAGACACAAACCATCACCCCCCAGTCTAGGGAGTGCGTATGGCTCCTCACCCATTCCACAAAACAACGATCTAGAAAAAAGACACAGGAATTATCAAACAAACCTCACAACACACACACACCACAGGTATGTCTAATGTTCTGGAACAAATTTTCTGCTATTGCAATAGGGGGGTAATCTACTGAGCACGCTCTGTTTCCACATCCATAATCAACGCTAATCACCACGACGACAAGAGCCTCATTCCCAGACAAGACTGAGTGAATATAAGTGAGTATGAAGGGGGGTGGGTGAAGTATGGTATACTCAAAATGTCTAAAGACAATGCATCTGGTTTGTTAGTCTGAGGTAGATTTAGAAATTATGATAACATACACTAGACAAACGCCTTTGTATTTTTTGAGTCATGCACACTACTAAGTTTAACAAAAAAAAACGCATTGTGTCCCATTCAGTTCACTCCATCTAGCTGTTTATGCGCACATCTTGTGTAAACATCTCTTATTGTTACACTCACACTATACAAGTATTTGTATTGTTATATATAGCATTATACTATTATATATAGTATTATTTCTTTTTGTATCATTACTTTTACCAAACAAATGTATTAAATTGACAGCCCTTATGAATATGTATTAGCAGGTACTTCCTTCCTTCACTTCCTTCCTTATTCAGCTCGCTCACTGTACAAAAGTTAAAGGTCAAGCTTGTATTGTCAATTACTGATGTATACGAAAGTGGAGATTTCCTGACCGTGCAAACTAGTATTGTTCAGCTCAAGAGAGACACACCCCTGCAGGAAACTCACACACATTCAACAGAGTGACTGACAGAGCGAGAATTTCACATAGAAAAGAGAGGAATAGACACCAAAATAGCAAAATAAAGGACTTCAGAGCTTCATAAGTTATATTAAAAGAGACACAGACAGACCCACAGACAGTGACTGTAAAAAAACATCTCAGGTCTGTATGAATATAAAATATTCTTCATGATAAATAAACTTTATTGATATCGCTTAACTTTTGCATTTTGATGTAGGCTGCTATTTGATTAGCTGTTGTTCCTGTAGCTCAACCGGCAGAGCATTGTGTTAGCAGCGCAAAGGTTGTGGGTTCCATCCCTAGGGATCACATATACTGATAAACTGTATACCTTGAATGTACTGTAAGCTGCTTTGGATAAAACGTCTGCCGAATGCATAAACGTAAATGCTGCTAATTTGTTAGTCATAAGCTGTATTTGAAAACAGCCAACTGAGTGCCCAGTTAGATCATGAAGCATCACCATTGTATATGTATGAAAGAATTCAGTACCTATGCATTATTCATAAAAATATGTTAATAAAGCAATGATGTTTATCGACTTGCTATCCAAATTTGTATCGTATAATGATAAATGATATCAGTGTGTCCCTAGATGTTTCCTGAATGTTGCTGGAGGGTTTGGCAGGCAGATGTGGGTGTGGGTTTGTATGACCACACAGCTGGAGAGAGAGACAGAGGATGGAAGTTGGAAGATGCAGAAATGGTGTGTGTGTGTGTGTGTGTTTATTTTGTGGTTACATTACTGTTTTTGTGCATGGTCAAGTTCAGGAGAAGTATGCAGACACACACAAACACACACACACACACACATGTATTCGCAGTATCTGTAGATCCAGGAACCTGCTGTGTAAGCTCAAGCATCTCTTTGTTTCCCAGAAACCTCACACACACTTGCATACACACTCTTCTACTCATTTGCTGGTCTCTGTGGAGATAACCCATGTGTCAGTCAACTAAAAGTTGTCTCCCCCTGAAATTCATCTACAATGGTATGAATATGGTACTCCATAGTACTTCTAAAAGTATCATGGTATTACCATGGTACATGTCCATAAACCTATCCTAGGGTGGTACCATACATTGTGATATTTTTGTGTAAATTGAGGAAGGGAATTATAGGAGAAAGGAGGGAGGAGAAAATGACTGAGGATGGAGGGATGAGGGAGAGATAGACAGACTGTAATTAAACAAATCTCCATGACAAACGAGAACTGTCATTCACTCAACACTCCCTTCTCAAAACACACAAACACAACCATGACACACACACACACACACACACACAACCATCCTCACACATACTTCCTTTAACAATAAATTCCAAACAGTTTTTCTTACTAAATTTAATCCCAAAGTCTCTGAATAAACCAGCTCTTATATTAGACATCTGCATTCTGTATTATTTTACTTTTATAGAACATAATGGAACCTCAACATGAGCACTATTGTTAAGCTCTAAATCCAATTATACAACAAATCCAAGTATACAACAGTTCATTTCAGTCATCTGATCTTTAGCATTTATTTATTTTAAAAAATGACTGACTCATCATGCACTACTCCAATTTTTGTCCAATAAAATGCTATCTAGTATGAGAATGTTCCTCCTCCTAATACCACCTGCAACTATTTAGCAAACAGCAAAATAACTAAAGTCTAAAGTCATTGGCTGGTTGTACTGTATCTCACAAGTAGTTGAGGTTTAAGCTATAGCTTCACCCCACCTGTCGCCATTTACTTCCTTACCCTAAGGAGAGATGGAGAGAGGGAGACATCCTGAAGCTCACAGAGTGTGTGTTCCATTGCATTACATAGATCTGCTGACCCTTGCTCACACACACACGAGACCACATCCTCAGACACACACAGACAAACATGTATAGCTGCACACACATACACACAAAAGCCTTGTGCTGACACAGAAGGTGTTGAATACAAAAAATAGATTCATCAGCAGTAAACAGGAGTTTTTCCCTGATCAACATCAAAGCCAAGAAACGCCATTCTTTGTTTTTTGTCAAGACATTTACACACATATGTGTCAAAGTAAATAATGTATTCTCACCCAGTGGCCCATACAACAATGATTCTGTAGTATCACTTGAATCATGACTTGGGAACAGCTCTGTGTCTTCTAGCAGTGAGGTGGAAAAAAGAGAGAGAGAGGCAGCAGGTGAAGCGAGCTCTCTGAGGTGTAAAAGGTCTGGCCTCTCTCAGGACCTTCCTAAAACTCCCACAGGCCTGTCGGAAGCCTGGAGCTGTAGTAGTGGGTGCCCCAGGGAGAGAGCCTGACCCTGGGCCGCCCTCTGGGCTTGAGTAAGGGGGGTTAGCAGGGCGCTTTTGTGTCTCTGAACCTGCAGCCTCCACCTATTATGTGGCCTCAGCACCTTCTCTTTTATTACTTCCACTACTTTAATTACTTTTAAACCCTTCATGAGTGTATAATTCCAAACATCCCAGAGTCTCTTCATTACTCAGTCCTTCTGCATTCTGCACATTCATTGTGGTCCTCTTCTCTTCACACTACACCTACTTCACTTCTGCTGTGGTTGCCATGGTTTATGTAAATGTTCCATGCTAATTTTTGAAGTCCTTGAGAGTACCAACAAAAACACTGTAGAACTGATAGCCATTCACAAACATGGCATTATCGGCACCACAGCAGAACATGACCTGACACGTCTCTCTGCCATACACCACCGGACCCTTTTTATGTAAGACGGCCATTTATATTGTCTGCTTAAGTTTTGTCTCTCTCTCTTGATATTTCCCATACACAGAAAGATCACAATGAAGTAATACAATTATTGTGCCAGAGGGACAGAGAAAGCCAGACAAATATGCAACAGTTTTGGAAAATGAACAACTTATTGTTTCTTCAGAACATACCAGGCCAGCAAAATGATACTGTCTGTGTGCATCTGGGTTTAGTGGCGGTTCAGATGAGTATATTTACAAAGCTACGCAATCAAACCACTAACAGAGCACCTAACAGAGCACTCACACAGATACACAAACACAATTAAAGCCAGACTGCACCCATGAGTGCATGTGGTAAACAAGAGCTGGTAATTATGATTATAGGTCATTTAAGACCTTCATTATATCGTAACAGTATGATGAACACATAATTGGACATTGCCCATGTATAATGAGAGAAGATAAATGGGGTTAAATCATTTCACTGTTTCCTTAAAATTATATGTGGCGTAAAATGTCTGCCAACATGTGTACACATACTTTAAGATACCACAATTGTTGAATTGTATATCAAATTATGGCACAGTAACGAATCCTTATATACTAGGTCGGAATCTGACCTACTCCCTCCTCATGCACCCACCTACTCCAGAACTCAAGTGAAGTTGCAAATTAAGGGTGATAAATGTGTTCCCTTCTAAAAAAAAACCTTGTTGTAGTCTAATTCTATACCAGCATGTTTGTGGAGAAGACCATCCCAGAATGCAGTGCATCTAGCCCAGATGAGACAGAAATAGAAATTAATGAATACATTTTATTTGGTACTGACAAAGATCAATAAATATGCTAGAGTTGCTGCCTTCATTGAGCATGCCAAATCGGTATGAGGTTCCATGACCTTTTCGATGCTGTCGTAACGTGAAGGCAATATTTATTGAGGTTTTGATACTGAGGTTTTGACTGCTCTGTTTTGAAACAGAGCTTTTTACGTAATTTCTGAAGTCTTTGCGGTAAGTGTAGATTTACGCTGGCTGGCAGTTTGTTTTGACCAAAAATCTATCAGCCACACACACACAATACTACTGAAAATAAATTCACTTAAAAAATTGTATTTCAGCTTTTTTAAACTTAATGATGAGGAAACAGAGAGAGAGATGGTGGATGAGTAAGAGAGCGCAGATAGGGGGCAAAGAGTCAGATGTCGAATGAAATGTGTTACTTCCCTAGTAATTACTAAGCATCCTGTGTGACTGCACCCTTTCTGAGGACCTGCTGTGTCTAAACTGTGAATTATAGTACATGAGTGTGTGTGCATGTGTTATTCACGAGTTTATCTCTGAGGTTTCCTTACACAGGGTTAACAAGCGGGTTTATTCACAGGGTGGTGTGTGACCCATTAATCTGACCCTCTTCGTCCACGATAACTACTGGTGTCTGGGCGGGGTCACAAAGTAGCACAGCCATTGTCATGGTGATGGGAGAACTTATCATGACATCACATAAAGAAGTGCATTCTGGGAAGAGGCACCTGCAATGACACTGCATTCCAAAGACATCCTGTCTCCAATCTCGTTCATACACATCACTCACCTGACTGTAACCATCCTGCAAAATGAATAAGCTACTTATAAACACATTGAAGAGCGTTCTATCATACATACCCTTGTATCTCTCTCTCTCTCTCTCTCACAGACTCATATATACACAAGGTTTCTGCACATGATAAATCCCTCTCTTACTCAAACTTTCTTTTTAATCTCTTTTGAAGAGCATTTTAATTGTAATCTGCAGGCCATTAGAGTTACAGTATGCACAAACTGTGGAGTCCAAAGTCTGTAACTGGGAATGTTTTTCATTTAAACCTGGAAATAAACAGAGTTTTAGGAACTTAAAAAAACAAATTCAAGGTAAAGAAGAAATATTTAAGGTTAGATGTGTAATTTTTAGGTCACAAGCTAATTGTTAATTAATGTATGACATTGATTATGTTAAATGTTTTTTGGGTTAGATTTCACCGCCCCATTTACCGAGCACACAAGCGGCTCGTTGGAAAATTCTCATGCTGGATAACACGGATCATCACATTTAGCACAAACTCGCCTCTAAATGCTCAAATGCATTTTATTAAAGATGTCATGAAATTCATGTTTTGCCATATAGCCCTTCACTCCAATAATGCTGCTAATATAATTTAAAATAAATAACTTGGTAAAAGTAAAAAAAAGGTTCTAAATAGAAGCATTTTAATGCCGGTCTCAGACCTTTGGACACCATTGTGTTTTGAAGGGCAGGTTGGAAAATAAAGTCATAAAGGAAACTCTTTTCAGAGGCAGAGCAAGACATTTCAACAAAAGAATTTAATTTAAAACTTTTTCTTTGAAGAAGTTGATGTAACCGAATACATTTTTTTTCCAGTTTCCAATTCCAATTCTTCCGATTCCAATTCTTCCGTGTGTTTTTTATGTCATCCTTGTGTTCACACATGGCAAACATATGAATGACCCTGAGCATCCTTTTCTCCTCCTCAATTTTTATCCATCATTTTTTCACTCTGTCTAAATGAACTACCTCACTCCCTGAGTGCTTTAGTTTCCTCAGCAGGTTGCCCATCAAACAATGTTCACCCAATGGCCTGTCAGCTTGACCCCTGTGACCCGCCCTCTGTAAGCCCCAACCACCAATCAAATGTTTCTTATAACCCCTGTGATGCTGTCATCTTTTTCCTGGTTTCCCTGTGGTCCTGATGACGACACCTTAAAGTGAGGTGTGGTGACCTCTGAAGACCTGAACTTCACCAGTTTCCAGTGAGGGACCTCTCACCTCCCAGTTTTTATCAAACACACACACAGACACACTTAAAAACCTAAGGAGCTATATTAGTAAAGACGTTTCATAGATATCCAAGATGATTTTTACTTTTCACTGAACTCCACCCCCAAACTTTTTGAGCCTTTTCAAAAATGTCTAAAAACATTATTTTCCTCATATTTTCACACGATTTAAAACATTTTTTAAACTTTGGCCAAACCTGCACAATCACTATACTGTTTCAGTATATTAATAAAACAATAGTGCATAAACTTCCAAACTTCCAACCTAACCCTTACACAAACCAGCTGAGGTTACTAGATTTATTAGACATTATAGCCAAATTATATGTTAAGTCAGTTTTTGCACTTTCTACACTGTTCTTAAAGGCATTTTCAAGGCCCTCACAAGTACAGCCAAGCCTGCACACACACACACACACAGATACTGAAGTATACACAAGACATACAAATGATAAAAAAATATAAGCAGACCACTAAGAAAATCAAGCTGTAGCTATAATCCTGGCAGAGGTAGTGACTTAAAGTTAGGAACGATTAAAAGAAGTTTGTTTGAGGTACACTTTGCATGTTTCTTACAAAAGTTTGACCTTAAACACAAAGAAACGCAATAAAGGGAGAAAAATGTTCCCGTAAAACACAGAAAGAGATCAAAAGAGAATGAAAGAGCCAGAACTTTGTGTTTGCTTCAAGGAAAACAGCTTACATGATAAGGCAGGGAAACAATGTATATGCTTAAAACTAAATCAACAAATGGAAACTTATCAGTTTTCAAAACACATGTTTTCTGTAGCATGCGGATTTAAAAATAAAGGACAAATCTATTTATGCTGGGTAACTCTGTTGTATTGACGGATATTGACTTTACACAATCTCCTAAATGCACAAAGCTGGTATTAACACACAGAGAAAGGACCAGGGAGAGAAAATGAGTGAAAGCACAAATAGACAAGCAGACAAAATAGAAAAAGACAGTTTAGATAAAACAAACAGGGCAAATTTAAACAATCACGTTCCAAACAAACACACTGAATGCAAACCACTTTCACTAGATGGAAATATTAAAACACAGACTATTACAAAGAGGCGTTTCAACACTGAGAAACAGATTCTGTGTGTAGACCTCCATGTTAGAATGAGTCCTAAATAAAGCTCAGTGGACCCTGAAATACTCAGTGGCCCCAATGCAATCACCTTAAAGAAAAGACCTCCAACATCACAAACCCTCAAACCCAGTAACCTTGAGCAGCACCACAGGCTACAGGACCTCCATGAAGAAGCCGGACTTCTGCCCACAGCCAGCCCAAACAGAGCAGAGAGATGGGGGTGAAGGTCTCAGTATAAAAAAGTGAAAGAAAACAAAATGGATCCGGGCATAAGGATAAAGGAGAAGACCCAGCTAACAGGGAACGTTCTCAAAACATTGGCTTATGTTCTCTAAAAGTTCTTTCAAAGTCATCAAAAATGTTAAAAATAACTTTAGTAGTAGGAGGAGGAGGAGTAACTTTAATATAACGTTATATATCCCATATATTAAAATAGTATTTTTAAATTGTTAGTTGTTGTGAATGTTTTAAAAAGTTACAGAACTTAAGAAAGTTTGACTAACCAAACAGTAACATTATTACAACGTCTAAACAACTTGACGTTTTGAACATTACTGTAACTATCACAATAAATTTTTACTACTTAATGAAAACATTACTAATCAACTAAAATAGTTAGCTGAGAAGCAAATGAGAGATGGAGGGATAAAAAAGAAAAGACAGAAGTTAAAATTAATCTGATTTTAAATGTCTGGATGAGGGGAGAAAAATAGTAATAAAAAGTGATATTGACTGAGCAGAACAGTGTGACATAACTAGAGACTGACAGCATAGTCCAGCTTTATCGTTTTAACACCTTCCATCTGCCAACATTTCATTTCTCTCTGTAATTAGTTTCACCATGATGGTAATCTAGCTGCAGAACGTGTCTTTATAAACAAAAGAACTTTACTTTTCGCTACCGCTAGAATTTGGCATCAAGATCAGATCGCACGCACTTGTTGAAATGCAGAGGGGTCGTGGAGGGTTGCCAAGCGCCAAGTCTGTGATGTGGTCATGCACTGCTTATCTGTGGATCTTAACAAAAACAAATGCATAACTCGTGTTTCTTTAAACCGGCTGCCACGGTAACCCTTCTGATCAGCATTTGAAGCTACTCTACAAAAATGCTTTAAACGTAACAAGCCTAAAACAGAGAATCATGCTTATTCGTCCATGAGTTCCTCTTTCACATCAAGCCTCTTTCACTACAAACGTCACCATTCATTTTCCATCACAGACGTCATAACCAGCTACACTAAAAATCAGTCCAGCAGTGTTAACAGGCGCCTAAATTTAAAGGGAACGCAAACGTGAGAGCGTGAATTGCAGATTAAGTCGATTCTTTGATATTAACAATGCAAAATATGGAGCAATTTTATATGGAGCAAAATTTTATTTCAAATAATTTTCTCACCCTCATGTCATTCCAAAGGCGGTGTGATTTTTGTCGTCTGTGGAACACAAAAGAAAATATTTTGAGAAATTTCTCACTGGTTTTGTGATCATACAATGGAAGTCAATGGGTGCCACTGTTGGTTATCAATGTACTTTAAAATATCTTCTCCTGTCTTTCTCAGAAGCAAAAAAGTCAGACAGGTTTGGAATGACATGAGGTTGAGTAAATGGTGGAAGAATTTTCATAATTTACAATAAAAAACAAATACATAACAAATCACAGGAACGTTTTTTGCACACATATTGTTATTTTCGGGGTCATTTTTGCTCCCAGGGTCTGTTTTTGAGCACTAATGGGATAAATCTGTGTAAGCCTTTGTACGGCATTGGGTTAGTACATGTGTAAGGGCTGAATTTGTGGTCTGCTTTTTTGTATGTGGTGGAGATGACATCTGGGATAGATTCATGATCAAGGGTTGTGACCTCTATTCCGAGTCTATGCGCGAAGCGTCTGATTTTTAGGTCTCTGTGGCCCTCAAATTCTCTGCATGACAGTAGAACATGAAACCAGTGTCTCCTTCACACACACATAATTAACCTGAACCCAACACCCACATATTCTGTGCTGACAAGAAGACAAACCACAGACACATGAATTATCAGTATGTCAGCATGGACAGAGCATGGGTACATGCTGGAATTTGTGTGTGTGCTGTGTATTCATGCAACAGAAGCATTAATACAGAATGACTGAGAATTCCTTACAACCCAGTGACTTGACAAGCAATTTTTCCTCCTGTGTTGACATATTTACTACTGAAACAGGAAGTTTAAGTTAATCTAGTGGCTCATCCTTTTTTAAATACCCAATTGCTTTTATACACCTGTAACTTATAGTATGCTAGTTTAGACTACATGTCACGAACAATGATTTGCTATTGCTGTTCAAAAGCAGGTTGCATTAGGGAAAATGATCATTCTGCTTCTCCAGCATTTGACTGGACAAAAATGCAAAAATCTGCTAAATGTTAATTCAACACAAGACGACCTCAACGCTAATGGACTAAAGCCACAAAACCTTTAATGGATTTTTAATCTCCTGAATTTCAATGGGTCTTTAAAACAAAGTTAACAGCAAGAGCTAGATGCCCAATTAATGTTTTATTTGATTTTCATTCAAAAAAACGGCACACAAAGGAATTTCACTCTGTGAGCCCCACACCAAACACACTGCATGTGGGTATCTCTTTCCAAGCTGAATCCCATGGAGGAGTGCAATGTATGCATTTGGGGCCAGCCATGATCTGAATGGCCATTGAGAACTATAGCATGATGTGCGTGTGTGTTCAGAAATATCTTGTGTTTGTGTAAAGTGTGTGTTAATGAGCATGAAGCATGTTTGTGTTCATGGCCGTGCAGTGTGGGATTTTGGTTTGAATAGAGAGATGAATGGTGGATTATGGCGAAACACCGTGTGAGAGCGACAGATAATACAGCCACCGACCCACTTCCTGTTTTAGCCGATCAGCCAACCATACACTCGCACAGAGAGAAAGAGTGAGAGAGATCAGCTCATTGGACCCCATCTTGCTTTTCTTAGCTAAGATGAGCATTTAGTCCCAGACAGTCTTTGTGAAGCTTTTAAAGTAGATGATAAAACCATTACCCATAAACCATCTGGGGGACAAAGCCTCACCTCTCTGTTCCCTTTTTCCACCCATCTGTTTCCAGGAGTTTCTCTCTCACCCATCGCTGTTTTCCTTCCTCTCTACTTCTCATCAGGAGGCAGCTAATTGAGAACACATTGCTTTGTCTTTGCTGTGGTTGCTGATTTATATAAAGAGAGGGTTGCTTGTCAGGGCAGTAAGTAATTTGTCAGGTGTTGAATGAACAGAGTTAAAGGATTGAGGGATCTAAAATTGGGAGGAAGTCCTTTTTATGATTGACCTTCTATATGTTCCATTCTGTCCTTGCTCGCCCTCTCTCTCTCTGTCTTTGGTTCTCATCTGGGTCTGAACTGCTGAGAGAAATGTGTTTTTGTGGGACAGTAGCAAGACGT
>JAZGTJ010018973.1:0-11146 GCA_036877575.1 Botia almorhae | reverse complement strand
AAGCATGCTTTCCTGCGAATCTTTGGGCACCTCTGTGTTTATTCTTGGCTGGTAAGTCATGCGACTCAGGTTTCTTTTCGACACAGCTGATCCTCACATAGCAAGAGGACACCCTATGTTCCGGGCAACAGCTTCATTGCGTAAGTGCTGGGTACACACGCATGTACCGGGAGAGCGCCTGGCAAACTTTCAAAGGAATTATACGTTCAGACCAGCATTTCCAAGGAAACGTTTTTTAGACTTCTCTTTAAGCTGCAACCTGTAACCTTTTGGGTTAAAATGAACGAAAATGGTACACTTATAGTAACGATTTATATTTGAGCTGTCGGGTCCAATTTCCTGGGAAATGTCAATTTGGCTTCATTTCACTTCAACCTGCGTAGATAACAGTACGTGAAGTGACCTGCAGTTCCTTGTTTCAAACAGAGATGGCACTAGAGGGGCGAAAGTTACGGATTGCAGCTTTAACATCAAGTACAATCTGTGATCCAGTAAATTTGGTTAAAACAAGGATCGAAACAGAATGAAAACCCCCCTGCGTGGAGCCACCAGCCCCCCAGGGGCAATTACGAAAAAGCTACCGCCGCCCATAGAAGGTACAATTAGTGGCTTGGGTCAGGAGGTGGCCTGGTTCAAAACTGAAGGAATTTCCTGTGCCTTGTTCTAGGTCAGCTAATTTGGAGAGAGGGAATTCTGAAAGATCCCTGGGTAATTTCAAGGTGGATGAAAGTAGGTAAATTAATGTGGACGAGGACACATCTCAAGTGCTTTTCTCAAGGTTAAAAGCATGTCACAGGAAAGCCTGATGCTTTGGTAGGACGTGGTTTTGAGAATGAAGGCAGCTAACAGGCAACACGCTCTGTCATGAGACCCCCAGTAACCCAAAGGCAAGATCACGGCTGATAAGTTTTAAAGGAACAGTAAACCAAAAACAATCAAGCTAAGAATTGCATAACAATTCATCCAAAAATTTACCCTCGTGTGTTTACAGAATAAATAACAGTATACAGCTATTAAAAATAAGAAATGAATTATAGGATTTTAATATCTGGTTTAACTTTTCCTTTCAACAACACTAAAATGACCGCAAATTTGTTTAACTGCTTCATACAGACATACAACTTTGCTTATTATATCAGTACACAAAAATATAATCCATGTTTGAATCAACATAATATAAAAACCAAACTCCTAAAAGTAACATGATGATGTCGTGTGCAACATTATGGGAAGAAACAGCTTAATTCAGCAGTCAAGACAAAAACAACTATGTAAGCAACGCACTGAATTTTTTAGTCTTTTTTAGTTTTTAGTTTTTTAAGTCAGTTGGCTTAAGTCACTATGACTGTGCGTTTGTCTGTTTGCATCTGAGGACAGTGTTCTCAATGCAGGACGTGTCCCCAGGATCACAGATATACGGCACTTTCTAACCATCCGTAATGAGGCCGTCTGCTAATGATCAAATCCACTTGAGGACGATACACTCACAGCAGAAAAACAGAACGCTGAAAACCAGTGTTTAAATAAATGCATTAGCTACATTGTTTTAGACGTGCCAAGATCCAAACTACATCCCTTAAATCAACTTCCAGCAAATTAAATTGTAGCTTTCTTTAAATACTTTCTTTAAACTGCATTTTCTCAAGAATCTGCGTGTTGCTTTCACACGCGACAACCTGCTCTGTGAAAACGTAGATGAAAATGAAACCTAATTGTTCTGTACATGCTGAAGTTCAATATGTAATGTTAAAGGTTTGTTTTAATCCCTAATCTTCAGTGTAAACCATAGTTATACTGACCCGGACTACAAAGTTCTGCTGTCGGTACATTCTGGTGAACGTACCAGATTGTTTCAGTGTTCTACTGGGTGAAAATACACAGAAGAGGAGCCAAAAAACGGATTTAGTGGTTGTGCAGTGGCTCTCAGAATAGCACCCTTCATCATGTGGATTATATACGAGATATTTTTCCTGAATAAAAGGTTTAGGAGACAGACTTCAAGCTCGCACTGAATCCATGCTTGAGAACAGCACAGCACGCCGAGATTAAAACAAAGAGGCTTATTTTGGAGAATCATTCGTAAGCTTGTCTTTATCAGATTTTCGGGCCTACAGTTACCGCACAGGTTCCACAGCAAGTGACTTCAACAGAACAAACTTCAGCTGGTTTGAATCATGATCATTTGCTCAAAGAGGAACACAGAGCACACTGATACAAAAACAAACCACAAACAAACCTTCTCCCCCGCTGAGAGACTCAATGTGAGCTGACTTCATGAAAAACTGACTTGATGTTTGCTTGTATCTCATCTTAACATGCACATATAACTTCAAATAAGCTCACAGGCAAATCAACACGCTGCTTGGTTTGTTTAAACATCCTGGCAACGTTTAGGTTTGGGGGCGGAGCTATCTGTCCCACTATCACACATTTCGGTTTTTAAAAAAAGCATTAAAACCAGCGCGCGTCTTTTGTCCGTATTTTGATGCGATTACTCATGTCTAGCAGTGCAGGGGTGGGCATAGCTGTTATCTCTGCTGTGATATCACCGCTTTCTTCCTACACAGTGATTACACATGTTATTATGGCAGATTTGCCCTACTTTTGATGCCAGCTCATGTTGACTGCTTCCATCCAGATCTGCTCTGCCTATGGCACCGAGACAAAGTTTTGAGGTCATGCTTGTCGGAAATAAGTGATTCTGGCTCCTTGTGCCGCCCGGTGCATTTTGTTGAAGTTTTGCAGATCACACAAGAACGATAAGACCAGATTTTGATTTTTGCTTGACCTTGATTTTGGCCCTTATTTACCACACGAATGATAATGAAATCAAATCGCCAGCTGTGATCAATAAGAGGCAGTGAGCCAGACAGCCATCAACTGCCCCTAGCAAGACAGGAAGTGGGGTGAGCATGGCGAGATGGGGTTGTTGACTATTGCTCGCTAAAAAGTAGGGCAGGATGGCTAGGAGGTCACACTGGAGAACTCATGATATTCTGGAGTATAAAGCTCAAATCCATCACAGCTCCAGGCATCAATTATAAACCTTTGACTGCTTCTGTCTACATCAGCTCATAGGGTATTTAGGGCTACAGTTCTTCTTTGGTGATTTGAGCTGTGTTTGCTAAAGCCAAGCATCACTGTTGTCTGTCTGTTAAGAGCAAACTCTTAACACTATTAAGACTAATATGTGTTCAACTGACGATTCATGAATTAAATTGTGTGGTTTGTCGGGGACAGGTGTGCTTACTTTTTTAAACAATCAGACTGACACTTTTTTTAATCTGCCGCACAATAAAACAGGCAAATAATCTAATAGAAGGACCAAAGTAATATATAAAGACCTACAAAAGAAAAAAGACATTTTTGAATTAGGCCTTTTTAGCAACCATCCAGATCACCCTAGCAACCATCTAGCAACACCCTAGCAACCATCTAGGGCAACCTTAGCAACCTCCACAAACACACTAGCATCGTGACAGGAAGTTAAATGTGTTTTGCAGATGTAAAATGCAAACGAAGTGTAATTATAGCATCATTCCATCAATGTGTTTGGATACAAACAATTTTTGGGGAAAAACAGAAAACTTATGGATTTCCCTTTACTCATCATCTTATAATCTCTACCCATAAGCCCTGGCACGCACTGGCCTACATACATTTTAGCCACACTGAAGCTTGGCCTATTTCTACAGGCTATCACACTGCGTCGCTTGCTCTGGATAACTTCTCTCATTTTTAAACAATTAGGACAGAAGCCCTGACGGCATCAGTTCACCTCTGACAGCGCATTTGAAAGTTCTTTATTTGTTGGTCACGACACAAAATCTGAGCCAATGCTTAAAGATCCTATTTGGTTTTGTGTGACAGAAGTAAAGCCAGAGTTAGGGCATGACTTTGGCGGCTTCTGTAATGAGCTTCTAGAAAATATCCCACTACAGAAACCGGGTCTGGATTACAAAGAGCCGATCAATAACATATGTCACACCTCACAAAGCAGATTTGGGTTAGTCAACCAAGCCCCTTTAAATAATTGCAAAGTACCTTCTACGCTGTCTGAACAGGAGGTCCCGATGCCTGTGTCGCCGCTGTCCGAGGCGGCGCTGTGACGTCGCCCGCGGCTGCTAATGCCGGCGGAGGAAGAGGAGGCTTGCCATGCCGAGTCACAGCCTGGGACCCATCCAGGAGAGGATGTGCTCGAACCTGGGAAACAGGACAGAAGACACAAGGTCACCATGGAGACACATGCCCACAAAATACAAGATATCAAACTACATCAGCATTAAAATGACTTTGTCATTTCATCTCTGTTTTGAATATTGGAATACAAACACATACTTATGTACAAACGACAGGTGAATCCAAAACTGGCCGCATTAAACAAGCCAACCTTAAAATTAAACCACTAGTTATTTTTGAAAATATGTAGTTTTGCACGTACCTCATCATAACTTATGATGAGGTACTTCACAAATCATAAAGGCAATTATCAGTTATCCATATTGCGTTCTTGCACTGGATTAAATACAGTGAAGGACAAAGCAAGTCAGTCTCTCCCCATATCTGCTGGTCTAATCTATTCTGAGGTGTAATCCGTTTAGACACGGCTATTTAGGCTGCCCTTCATGACGCGTGCCAAGAAAAAGATGGAATATGAAACCGCTGACATCTCTTAAAATGTCTATTTGTTCCCAAAATGTGCTGAGCACAATAACATTTTTAATTGATTCATCGCATAGAATTATTAATTACACACGTTTAATGAAAACACTCGCTCGCCAACGTTTCAGGGTAACCAATGGCAAAAAGTGTGAAAATTAAAACGTCATGCGTTTGCTTACAGTCGCTGTCAGCACAATCTATACCTGTACCTGCATACTTAACTTGTGCATTGTTGCTGGGCCATAAATCTTGTACTTGCCTGAGACAGCAATAAAGCAGAAAGCTAACTCAGAATGCGTTGGATACTTAGTTTTCCTACATCCACAGAAGTTCAAGGCCAAAACACACACAGGTAAGACCCCCAAATAAAATCTCTGTGATTTCTGATTGGACGAACCTCAAGCTCATACCAGTTCGTTATGTAAATGATCCACGGTACCCTTCTAGAACTGTAAATATCGCATGTAAACACAAATCTCGTTGTTGATAGGCTAACAGCCGTGCATCTAGACCACCCACGGTTATGCAACTTAATATGAAATATTAACCACATTGGCTGAGAGACTTCACAGTTAATACTCAAGAGTTTAGACGGCGATGCATCACTTAAATATCCCCTCAGAAAACTTACAGTACGCACTAAGGGTAAGCGAGGCCCATAAGTAACACAGTGAGACAGAAACGTACAATAACGCGCCTGTATAATGCATGCAAATTCACTCACCAGATAAACATGCGTGAAACGTTTAACACTTTATTCAGTACAATTAAGACATTGGCATGTTACAAACACAGTTCCTGAAATAACACACTAATAAACCTCTACGTGATAACCATTGAAAATAACATACGTACGCAAGTCAAATACACACAATATTTATGCGCCACAGCACTGCATATATCAGTATTAATGAGACTCCTTTATTAAAGGGACAGAGCCCTTTAGAGACCCCCGCGTCCATAACCTCCCTCGCTGGATGCTCTCAGCCGAGGCACTGTATTATAATAACATTATAATAACGTTTCATATAGCATCAAATCCAGCGGTTATAATACATCGCTGCGCTGACCGCGGCAAACGCGACGCGCGGAACAATAAACGCACCGTTACCCACAGCAGGCTCGGAGCTCCAACATGGCTCTCGTGTCGTTCTCGTTTACATGTAGATGTCTCATTGTGTCATTTCACACGCGGCAGGGTCTTACCTAATTTATAAGCGTCGAATCCGTCCTCGAAATCGCTTCTGGCCCACATTGCGCTCGCCTTCACACGCTAAATCGCGACGGGGATAGATCCAGCACACCGAGCGCCAAGATAAAACGTGCCCACCGAGGAGGGGGGATTTTTCGACCTAAGTGAAACCGTATTCCATACTCACAAATTACTGGAAGATATCTCGCGCAAATCACATTCAATCGCGGCGTTTATGCGTCGCAACTGTAATACAGTCCGGAAACGTCGCAAATCTGGAGCTGGAGCGGAGTTACGAACTAGTGCGCTCGACCCGCTGGCAGCTGCATTGCGAGGATGTGATCTCACCGCCTGCGTGCTCCCTCCGAGGATCCGCGGAGGAACGCAATCAAAGCGCACTAACTCCGCCCGCTCCGCCCTAACCCCGCCCACTCGACCCGGGCGCCGCAGACCTTCAGCGTGACAGACTGAAGAAGGTCCAGAAGCTCGACAAACCTCCGCTTCATTTCACGTGTTCCGTGTTTGTTTTCAGAGACCGTAGACATGCAGGGCCACAGCCAGATCAAACTGTTAAAACGAGGCTGTTCTTTCGAAACGTTTAGCTGTTTTGTTTTCATCTTATGTCTTTACGTTTAAAATTGATCTCCTGGCAAACATACAATCGACATAAATACAATCGGTTAGTTGTAATTACACAAAGGCTATATCTGTAAATTAAACACATTGTAATAGCATAATATAAAATGCTGGTTGGTTTCAAACACCCACTTTAAAAATCAAAACTAAAACTCTATGATGATGTTGTTGAAATAGCGCTTGGGTGAACAAGTGAACACAATAAAACTACCCTGGCATCAACGCAAAAATATACAGTAATTAAGATGCATTTAAACTTTTAACACAAATCAGGTTGGGACAGTGAATTAAATATATTGCTTTGTTACGAGGGTCTGACGTTGATCAATTTAAATGTGCTTTTGCTTGCTCAAACCAACAACCAGCTCAAACTCATTCAGTTGCCACATCTTTCAAAGAGAAACACAGCAGAACTATTTATGTCACGGTTGTCTGAAACTCTGTTCCACTCCACACCTGTTGGACAGACTAGGGTGATTGTCCAAGCTGCCCAAATAGGGGGCATTCCTTTCTGAACGTTCTTTGTAGTCTTTGTCTATTTACTCTGCTGTCTTATTACATTTGGGATACTGTGTGCGTTCACAAAAGTCCAATTTTAGGAACACTAATTGAAAATTGTAGCTAGCATCTCTGCTAGTTGTTTTTTTCAGGTCTTCCAAGCTAGTGACTTAACCTGTAGTATAAAACAACTTAATGTCAGCCAATAGGAACACAGTTTGGGTTGGGTTTGTCTCTTTTTCTACATTTTTAGTTGATGTTACTGCCTCTTGCTCAACACACAAATCTGTAAAATGTAAGGATGGATTTCTGCTGCATTTGTGCAATAACATCCGCATTGCATAACACGTCACAAAGCATTCACAGAAAATAATGCGATGTGTAATTACATTGAGATTTCGCAACAATCTTCACGTAATAACTTCTATCAGAGAAAAATGGAAAGATGTATTTGTTATTTAATCAAACCACATATGTAAAGCAAATAAGAGAAAAGACAGATGCCGATAGACGTCTGCCTGAGTTCAGCATCAACAGAGGGAAAACCTCCATCCCGAACAAGCCACAGAAACAAGAATAATAACTCTATTATCCTGATCTAATTACCCATGATCTCACAATTAATCCAACATGTCTAATTTGGAAAAGTATTCAAGTCCAATTGTCCTGTTTTGAAAAGACAATGAGGATATTTTTAACAGGATCTGAGTCCAACACTGGCTAACAAATTACAGCTTAAATGTTAAAAGAATATCAGAAACGTTGGCATGTAATTACCTAGTAATGCCCAAGCAACGCTCTAGGAACTACTGGAACACCCTAGCAACACCCTGCAAACACCCTAGCAACCACATAGAATTACATTAAGGAACACTCAAAACACCCTAGCAACCGTAGAAGATACTGTTTTTCAGTGTACAAAACAATATTCCATGTTGCTTTTATTTTACTCCTATGATAAGCTTTTAAAAACTAGACGACTTTCCAAGTCAATGGTTTCTTTAACCACGCCACTGTGAACTATTATATAGTGATAAAAGAGCCGAGCTCAACTGGATTTCGAAAGGCTTTGCCCAAAACATACCACCGCAATGGTTGCCCGATCCCCTGCTGTTATACTATTCATTCAATTTCTTATACTGTTTCACTGTGGGATCGTGTGAGCACAGAAGACCACATTAAAGGGCCGAAGCTTCATTTAAAACGTCAGCGTAATATTTCTTAAAGGGACAGTTCACCCAAAAATGAAAAACTGTCATTGTTTACTCTCTTTCGTTTTGTCCCCATTTATATGACGTCCTTTCCTCTGTGGAAAATAAAACGAGTTAATCCAGCAGGATACCAGACTGTGCCTTTAAAAGGTAAACAGTGGCTTCGGCTACAGGCTTGTTTAAGGGCCACCTGTGTGTTTGGAAATCGCAGTGAAGGGATGTATGAAGACTCCAAGCAGACATTCCTGCAGACTGGGGGGGGGAATCCTGGCACTGGGTGATACTGAGGCTTGTCTCCACGGCAACAGAAGCTCCGAGCAACAGTTCTGGCCCACTCACTCAGCAGACACAGCAGCTACTTCAGAACACAAAGAGCGCTCACACTCGCCTGCAAACAGTCGCGCTCTGTTTCGGGCCAAAATGTGTTATACAAATCCGGGCTGAGGCAATCATCACTTCTACAGTGGTCCATATACTTAACAAACTATTCAGTATATAAACAAACCGCTGATTTTCTACCTTAGGATTTGCCCTAGCAAGGCCCAAGGAACCACCCAGTACAGCCTACAATACCAGCTTATCACCTCCCAACTAATCAAAGTATGTTTTCTTTTTACACTGTAAAAGATCAGCGCTAAATGTTTGGAGAATCAAGAAAAATAGCTTAGTAACAAAAATAAGTTATAAATCCATTTGGCACGGATTAAAATGGCCATCCGTGCTGAGGTAGATGGCATTGCTACTATGTTTTCCATAAACAACCCTTTTGTTTTTCCGAACCAGAGATCATGTTTTGGCAGAACAGAGCTTGTTGCCCCTCGTGCAGATGAACGAACATTGTTGCCACTCAAGGCAAACAACACACTTCCTCTCAGAGGACGAGTCACTGTGCCGCCACTCCAGTGTTGACGATTTAACTAGTGTATTTTGCCACCAGATCGGGGGATTAGTTTGGGATACAACCCCATGAATAATTCCCTGAGGTTAAGAGCACGTGGGACTTACAAACGGGCCATCAAGAATCAGTGTTTTTGTGCGCTTTATCAGAGCAGTGCAGACTGCACCCAGCCCCCACTTCCTGTCTCGCTGCCAGGAAACCAATGGCTGCACTTGATCACCGTGGACCTGCATGCATATGCTGTCCTTAGCAACAGAACCAGCTTGTAGTTAAGCAAAGCCAAAATACTTTTAGTCAAATTTACTTTAACACCATTTTAATATTTCAGATACATTGAAATATAATGCTGCTTCCTGCTAGCAGTTCTTACGCGCTACTAAGAAGTCTTTGCTTCCTGTAAACGCGTGAATTGACCCAAATTTAATTTAATCAATCAGCCTGTCAAGTAATTCTATATAACATAGTTCCAGCATTCCCACTCTTACTGTATCGTAAATCATAAACAATGAAAGATCAACTGCGTTTTAACTAGGCTTTAAATTAGCTCAACTAATAGCTAACATATATATCAATTCCCATATTACGCAGCCTAAAAAGCAGAAAATGTCAAATAGTCCAATTAAAAAGGAAAATACAGTTGTACAAACGTAAAACTTACAGTTGTTGGTCGTCATAGGAAATGCGCGTTATGCAGAAGTAGCGCGAGGAAGTGGTTTTTGCTAAGCATACGGTAACTCGTAGAGAAAAAAATCACTTTCAGCCAATAAGATTGCGTAAAAGACATCACAGACACTTTTGAATAGGTGTGGCAAAAATGACTTGTTTCCAAGTGTGAGCTGAAAACAACGGTCATCATGGCACTCATTTTATAAATCCAATCTTTTGGGCTATAGCACCTGTTTTGATTTTGTAGGCTTCCCACAAATAAGGACCAATGGAAAACAAACAATAAATGAAAACCCTTTCATAATGGGAAACAGAGTCGGCTTGATGACCGTTAGCATGTGTTTGACCTGTAAAGGTCACACCTTCTAACTTTGTAGTTTTCAAAGCCTCTGGAGTGGCTCTCGTGTTAAACGCATTGGGACAGGAAGTGTCTGGTCTCAACAGCCACGCTGGAAATGACAGTTAAAAATCACCCGTCTAAATCTGAGGGCCGTTCATGAAGTGTTTGTGGATCTAGAGCAGGTTCTGATCCTCTCAGAGAACATTTGCCTCACAAAGTACGTTCACCTGTTCTAAAAAGAACAGTTTACCCAAAAACAATAATTCAGTCATCGTTTATTTACCCTTCACTTCCTAAATTAAAATTCTGAACGGCCTTTCATAATTTTAGAAGGCGTAGGAAAAAATCTATTGTATAAACTACTTTTATGGTGTTGTTATTTGTTGGAGCTTGAAGCTACGGTCGCTATGAAGAATTAAACATTACAGATGACACGAGTATGTATAAATAAATGACAGATCTCTTTTAGGTCTAATTTCTGTTAACATTCATCAGAGTGTCATTGAAATCTAAATACTAGAATTGTTCAGAATTGCAAACAACGCATCACATTTACTGTTGAGTCATGAGGTTCAAGTTGCAAATTTCACAAACGTTCTCAGCTGGAGTCTGTGTTTCTTGCTCAGCTATTTTCCTTATAGCTTCAGTCAAAGCTGACCGAGGGGACGTGTTGCCCAATTTCACACTCACTGAATGCCTCACAACCATGCCTTACATGTCATCTCTCTCTCTCTCTCTCTCTATCATTATCATTTATTATTTTACATGAGAGACAAACTGCAGAAATTACTACAGGATCGTGAGCGTTTTGTACCTGGTCTTGTCAATAGCCAGACTGGTTTGTTCCTGCAGCATTCCTGGTGAAAACCTGCAAAAACAAGTCGGTCTCAACCTACAGACTGTATTGCACCTCCAGGTTTATGTAACTTGGTTACGGCATACCTGTCAGAGCAGCTTGTTCAGTTCTGTGCAGTCACACGACTATAACGCCTCGCAGGTTCACCTGTGCCAAACGACTCTTCATAGTCACAAAAACAGCCGAT
>JAZGTJ010018972.1:0-11146 GCA_036877575.1 Botia almorhae | reverse complement strand
TGTTAAAAATAAACAAAAATTTGTGAACAAGTACATGACAGAGACGTTTATTATAAGGACTTATAATGTGAGATCTCAGGTTCGATTTCCCAGGAAATGTCAGTTTGGCTTCAACATACATAAAGTATGAAAAGTAACCTGCATTTGCATGTTTCAAACTGAGATGGCAGTAGAGAGCACAAAGTAACAGATTGCAGCTTTAACATCCATGTTTGACTTTTTTAAATAAACTGGTTTAACTGGTATATTTGTTTTTGCTGTGGTATCAAAATTGGTATACTAAACAGACTAAACAGTTCCTGTAGCTCAACGGAATTGCAATAGCAGCCCAAAAGGTTGTGGGTTCAATTCTCAGGGAACACACATACTGATTATTTATACCTTGACTGCACTATAAGTCACTTTGAATTAAAGTGTCTGCCAAATGAATAAATGTAAATAAAGCAGCAACTGACATTTTGGTATCGTGACTAGTCTATAGAGTTTCCGACATGAATGGCTGTATTTGTTTCATTTGGTCCTGTTTAGTTTTTAGTCTCTCCATCGTCTAAACACAAAATCTCACTCTCAGTGGAATGTATGGTAACCCAGCCCTGAGCCAGCTACATGCTGTTCTCACCCTCCATCAGGCTCCAGCTTTGAGACTACACCTCACTCTCCCCACCTGTCACCTCCACCCATCACCTCCTCATCGCAGTCACCTCGGTAATGAGCTATAAACGTGGCATGTAGGAGAACAGGGGAGCTCGCGCGCACCCTTGAGAGCTTGCAGGTGGGGCCCTCTCCAGGATGTTGAGCAGCTCTGAAAGCTGAGAAGGTGTCTGCTCTCACCAGGATGGCAGCGCCTGCGGTCTTGGATTATATTAGCACCCCAGTACACATACAAATTACACCTAAAAGTTCCAAATACATGTATGAGCTGTGTGAAAAATCCCCACAACGCCACCTTAAAACATGCAAATGCACAACACATTCCACATCTCTGGAAAAAACTAGTCGGCGCGATCGTTTAATGAAGTCAACTATTACATAAATGATAAAAACAAGAGGAAAGAATTTAGAAGAAATAATATCAACTAAACATAACTATATTTTTCATTTTATTTTCCATAGTTTCATTTTTGGGTGAACTGTTCCTTTAAGATCGATGAGTCCATGACTCACTGTACTGAGGATATGTAGTTGGGCACACCTCAGATGTCTCCCTGGACTGTTTAGCACTGTTTCTCAGAAGGAAGAAGAGTGATGCGATGGCTACAGAGAAGTGAAGCAGGTATTTTTGTGAAACAGGCCCACAGAGGCAAATCAGAGACTGATGCATTGAAGCAGACGGGCCAGAGAATGAGTGATTGTAGCAAATTACCCCAAGGTATGAAATGAAACAGTTACTTTATCATTTTAGTCATCCTTACTAAAATGATAAAGTATGACACAAAATGACACATGTCCTTACCCAGAGCCAAACCCCGTTACTTTCTAGAACATTCTGGAGAGAGAAAACAAGAGAAGGCACAAATAAAAACTGGGTGTCTGACGGCTTTAAGCAGTTTTTCTGTGTACTGTATACATCTGAGTGTGTGAGGAGAGTGTATGTGTGTGTATTTTAATTGGGATGATTGAGCTTATGTTTGCTTTTTGAGGACAAGGACAAAATGCAAAGCTGTGCGGCCAGCACACCCGTCACTGTATTTAATAAATGTGTATATAAATGCATGTCTCTTAGGATCAATCTGTTTGTTTATTTTTAGATAAACACTGCGCTTCCTCTGCTTGTGAATTGTGGGTAATGGGGTTCTGCTTCTCTCTTTCTTGGTCTGAGCGTGCTGCATACATTTCGAATCCCATCCGTAACCAAAGCCACAGAGCGGAGGTGTGGCCCCTAAGGGCCCCAAAGTACAACTGGCCCCTTTCTTATCTGACTAGCGCATTTCTTTCTACTTTATGGTGGTGTGGCACAGAGAGGAAATGGACTCCAATTCCCAGAGCGCTTGCGGTGAGACAGCGCACACATGCTCTGTGTATTTGGCAGCTTTGGGCACCACGTGTAGCCGTAAAGAAAAGCGCCAGCGCCAGCCCCCGGCGCTTCATCAACAGGAAAGCAGCTCAACCTGGCCTGCTAACTTAGAATGCGGCAGGTCAACCTCTCCTTCATACAGATGCCTCAGGAGAGACAGGAGAATGATAGAGAGGGGAAAGATTTTTTGAGAGAACAGATGGCTTTCTGGAAAATTCTACTACATTAAGAGGCATACGCACACGGCTAGCTGTCGTAGATGTGTTTTACTCAGGAGATTTGCACTCGAAAATACAGCCAATCACAGGCAGAGGACAAATGACTGCAGTCAGACATGACTCTAGCTAACAATGACACAGAGATGATAAAGAATGGAGATACTGCATAATTATATCTTATATCTAGCTTAGATTTGCCTTCAGGACCAGATTAATTGTAGTGACACAGTACACAATACCTTGCTTACAATACAAAAAAAATTGACCAAAAATTCCCCAATATTTTTTATCTTTCAGAGGTCAATTTTACTTCTTGGCAAAGTAGCTGTAGTATTAGGCTATGAATTCTGTTCTCTTTGTTCCTGCTGGCAGAGCTGCAGTGCATCGTGGGTATGACTGGAACAGAGTTGGTAGAAACTGTGTCTTCTTTAGAAGACAATGATGAAACCGACACTTCTGGCTGAGAGAGAAAGACAGCAGTGTTCTGTGCATTAGAGGTGGAGAGAGTGAGCGAGAACAGAGTGAGAGGGAAACAGGTTACACTGTTACACTGTTACACACTGACAGTGCGCTCACATTTGACATACAAACTGATTCAATAATGCTCAGGTTTCTGCGCAGTCTACTGTACTCTCCTGTAATTCTATACAGCTGATCTGTGACAGGCAGATCATTTCGCAGTTCAGTTCCAAGAACTTTATGAGCACCAACATAAAACATGATCAACAAAAATTAACAAACACAACACAAAACTGGGCTCTGGGCTTATTCAGACACTTTTCAATTCCTTCTTTCTTTTATAACAATATTCAGCCCATCCTAAATAAATTGTTCTTTTAAAAATAAAACCTTTCTGGCTTTCAGTTACTGTCTATTAGCTTTAACACCATCGATATGCTAGTGTACTCTTGACAAACGCTGATCTAATTAACAACCAAAATGGACAACGAAGTTTTGGTGAGTCATCATGCACTACATCAATTTTTATCCAATTAAATGCTTCCTAGAATAAAATATGTTGCTCTCTTTAAGCATAATGAACCTACACCCAACAAGCAGAAGGAAAACATACCTAACAAACATTTATGTTTACTTTAAACATAGCTGAAATACGTATTTAATTTTCATTAAAGGTTCATCAAAAAGTTCATTATCCTTCATTCTAGCCTTAACTGTGCAAGCCAAGAAACTCGATTAAAAACAATCACATTTACTTATTCACACCTCAGTGCTGCCTGGTGTCTGTGGCAACTCACATCTGAGTTAACCAAGAGTGTAAGAAGAGAATGTCTGAGATAAAGAGACGGTCAAAAGAACAAAAATACTCCAGGGTATGTAAGAAGGACACGCTAGCAGATTGCATTATTTTAGGAGCTTTGAGTTACAGAAAAAAAGGCTTCAATTAAAAAACATAGAAAGCACACCTGTGGTCACACACTTGCCTGCGAGATCAGTTGAGTTATCTCGTGTATTATCTCATATCAGCCTCTGTGGTGTGAGCAAAAGACTTTCCCACAAAAGCAGTTGTGTGAGAAAACCTCTATCAGCACTCCCAACAATCATGATCTTAAAAAGCATCTAACATCCAAACATCCTTGAGATTTACTGACATGGTGTATACAGTATTAAAGCTTGTTACTCCACTGCCACATTTTGTGTGTTCATTTGTTTCGTTTCTGGCACAAATATGCATTTTGTTTAATTATTTTATTCAATTTCATTAAAGATTTATGCTCGACAAATTTTAAAAATGTCAAACAAGTCATCAATTTGCTTCCCTAGTAATTTTTTCTTGTTCTAAGGGTGTTGAGATAGTTTTACTAAAAAACTAAATTAAAAAATTACAAATAAAATGAGTGCAGCAAACTGCTTTACGTAAAGACGCAGAGTTTTTATTTAGTACTGTACACTTTCCTGAATCAACTGTGTGTGTCTCCTCAAAACATTCGAACTGAACAGACAGTTTGCCAGCTGAGATGAAAAGAGAGACAGAGTGAATAAAGAGACTGACAGATTTAAAGAGAAACCAAAAACGTAAGGAACAGTAAGAAAAAGAGGGAGCTGTGCACCTGAGACACACAGCGGAAGAGAGAGAGAGAGAGAGAGCGAGAGAGCAGAGGTGAGAGACACTGAGAGACTTTGAGGGTCGCTGGGGGACTTTGATTAAGTGGTACAGCTGAATAGGAACCATTCTCCTCAAAACTCTGAGTGACTCTGATTTCACAAGAAGAGGCTGTTTATAGAGTCACACAGAACCATCTAACCTAACACACACACACACACTTATCTAGCATATCCATACATAGCTAGTTATAAACACTGTAACACTGTAACACACTGTAAACACATAACCCTAACCCACAATAACCATTACAGAAACCTTTATGCATTTATACAAAATGAAAAAAATGTATTTGCTATCATTTATAGCATCTTAACAATTGAGGACATCCCCCAAAGTAGATTTTTCCTCAGATTTGTCAGGTTTTGCTAATCATTCATTGAAGACTAGCTCTCCATCTGGCAAATGTTTACACAGAGTTCCTAATCTATTCATTTTGGTGGCTTAATGTGAAGATTATTCCATATATGTGTCTTTACATGTGTTCTAAAGAAAAAAAAAAGACTTTAAGCAAGCTAGAAAAATGATACACTTTTACACAAAGGTAAAAAAAGACGTAAAAACACAGACTTTTTCTGTATACAGTGTATTTGTTCTGCAGTTGTTTTCAAAAGTTACCACCACTGGAGAATAACTTGATTTTCTGCACTCACAGCTCAACAGATCAATTTAATTTCACAATCGCAAAACTCAGTCAACACCATCAATCACGGAGTTTTCGCTCAGATGAATATCATACAGTCTGACATACTGTCAAAGACTCTTGAGATGTGACGCAGAGCAACGATCGTGCCGAACGAGTACAAATCCAAATATGAAAATTCTGTGGTTTACTCATCCTAATGATCCACATGATGACAGAATTTTCACGTGTGCTTCAAGTATCTCTTGAAATTCTCGTCACCACTGATTTGTTTATGCTAATTTTTGCATGATACAATCTTTGCATCTTTGCAAATCTTTCACTCCCATCAGATACAGTGATGTTGATGAGATCTCTCCATCCTCTGTCTCTTCACCACAGGTCCCTCTCTCACCTCCTCCACAACAGCTGCTCAGAGTAATGAGCTGTTCATTAATGAACGAATTACTGCTCATCACATGATTAACACACAAAGTTTCATTTCAATTCAGAAATAAATCACAGCTGCTCTGTGTGTAGTCAGAATCTCTGTACAGTATTTGTTTTTAAAGAAGGCATAAGAAAGATGCCATTTATAGGAAGGTTTTATCATCATATCAACCCGGAAAGGGGATACAATGTCTGTCTGTCTGTCTATCTGCCTGTCTATCTACCTCTCCATCCATCATCCATCCATCCATCTCTCTCTTAATCTATCTCTCTCTCACTTACTCTAAATTTATACATTAATATAATATAGTATATACAGTGTCTCTGTATATACATATGTCTTACTCAATAATTTGGCATCACTCAAAAATGATTGTTCAATGAATTGAAAAAAACACTCTTTAAAACAGTTTACAAAAGAAACATAAATATTGACCTTTGTATCGAATACCAAAAATAAAAGCTACATTGACCAGCCATAGTGGAGGTAACATACATCTATGTACATCAAAAATATCTGGTGTATACAGACTCTTCCATTAACACGTACACAAACTGTACGCAAACAACGCAATGTTTACTTTACGTGAAGAGCAAACTTCAGTCAGACCGCTCTGAACACTGACCTACACTTTAGCATCACTGCGATCTACAAACAATCCACCATGTAAACCAGCGTTTAGTGTGAGAGTGTGTTTATGACATGAGGGTATAGTACATAATTTCTCATATATCATATCTCTGGAAATCTTTCCACTAAACTCTGATTTAAAATCAGCCCACAGACAGAAACTGAGGCCTGTAGACAGTCTGATGTCAAAGCCTCTCTTTGCATTTTGTGTGTTTAATGCACCATTTGGACAGGCCTCTGATGCAAATGTAGGCGGCACTGCAATTTTGGTCAGGTGTGAAAATACAGACTAAGCAGGTGCTGATTAACTGAAAGCTTAAAAATTAAGGGGGATTTGTGGTGTCGGTTTTTTAAGGTGGAGCAACTAATACATTTAAATAACAGATTATGATGACAAACATTTGCTTTAAAGGGAACGACACGCGCCTCTGAATTGTTAAGCCCAGGAATGCGCATTAGTGAAGTCAGTCAACTTTGATATCCTGTTTGATTTTGATTTATGAGCTGATCACACGTGCTGAATAAAACAGGCTCTGAGACGGGACACTCAGTTCCCACTAAGCGGCGCTTTGATGCCCCTCACGTCTGTGGTCTGTGTTGCCTGATCGTACCTCACTGCTTCCTGCTTTTAATCTCTCTGGTTTTTAAACTCCGGTCTCTCTGATACTGGGGTTAAAGGTGAGGCATCAGAGGTCACCGAGACCATCCACATGACATCTGAACTCCGCAAATGATAAGCGAAAATTCTGGTGCCGTTTAATTCACCTCTGACATCATCACATTTTTGAGGAATCCAAACGCATTTGTGTGACTGTCACTTTAAATACCTGTGTCATCCAGATGTGATTTCTGGCTGCAGAAAAAATAAAGCTGTATAACTCATGGGTGTCAGACTTATTTAAAATAAAGGGTCTGGTTGGTATAAATGTCCTCTTAACGCAGGCCAGTTTTTTTGTTTGTTAAAGAGCGGAGAGCACAAGTGAAGCACATGTGAAGCACATGTGAAGCACATGCTATCCCGCAGCTAATAAAGTCCAGCATCAACTTCGTCCTGCTTTGTTTACTAATAAAACAAAAAGGAGCACATGCGGTTTATCCTTTCATTCGGCGACTCGCACAAACTCTAAAGTGAGGAAATGAACTGCGTTTGCAACTGTATGTTTGTAATAATGATTTATAATTTGAGCTGTCGGGTCTGATTTCCAGGGAAATGTCAGTTTGGCTTCATTTGACGTCAACATACGTAATGAAAAAGTACACAAAGCAACCTGCGGTTTTGTGTTTCAAACAGACATGGTGAGAAAGAGGCAAAAGCTATTGACTGCAGCTTTAAATGGAATGAACGCAGACCGATAAATATCTGACTTAAAATGACACAAGATCAGTAACCCTTTCAACAAAAATTGCACTACAACAGTACAGAATAAACAACAAGATCTTACTAAGGCTAAAACGCCCCATTGGAGCACCCTGGGACAGTGTTTCGGGTCACTGAAACCGCCCGCTATGTCCTGCACATCTATTGTAGCTTACCACAATTGTCTATGAGTCATCTGTTCATTTTTCCAGTTCAATACAGCTCTGTATATCTGTAAACACAGAAAAGACTGTTTATATTAAACCTGTATACAACTAAACCAACAAAGATGATCACAGTGGTGTGATCGCCCTTATGAAGGGACACCCGCGATCTCTGTAATGCTAATGCACCTAAACATGTGGGTGTGACGGATCTGCATCAAGTCCAGTAACTTTTATGATATAATGAACTGAATATAAAACCCTGCAGCCTATTCGCAAACAGTTCAAAGAGAGGCTGCGGACACTCTGATCATCAGAGCTTTGAAAACTGGCATTAAATGCACGTATAACAAAACAATAAAATAAATTCCATTAACAAAATAACAAACCCCGCCAGCATCATTTACATAATCCACATTCACTGGGCTATATAAATAAAGGCTAACAATGAGAAATGACTGTATAATTAGCACAGTGGCCAAGAAATCCCACGTTATTCACTAGATTGTATCTTGCACAAAGCATTACGAGACGACACACAGGTTAACTGTGTAATAAAAAAACAAGCAATCATAAATCCACAAAACGTGCCATGAAGCAGATTTTCAGCGCTCCTCTATGATTTATGAAAATAAAACGCAATTAAAAAATGATCATCATCTCTCTCTCCACGGTACTGAGACGATACCAAAGAGACTATCAGTAATTAACCAAAAAATATATTATTTCCTCAGTCTTTATTTAGAACATTGTTCTCTTCAAAGACCGTCTTTGTTAGTTAATGCACAACAGCTGAATAATGTGGTTATTTTTATTTGTTTGTTGATCAGCAGTTAAGTATTGAAGGCATGGAATTCTCTAGTATGTATTGCTTAACAGTTCCGAAAAAAACAACAATTACACTTTGTCTTCGTGCCTCATTGTAAAAAAAGTTCTGTATTGCGCCTAGAGATGGATTTAAATCAACCTGTTTTGTCTTGTTTTCAGTTTTGATCTTTATAGTTGACAGCCCAATATCAATGTATGCTTTCATTGTTTGAAAAAGAGCAGAATCAAATTTCCTCTTTTCTGTTCCGTCTCAGATCAAAACAAATGTCATACAGGATTGAAACAACATGTGAGAAACTTAGAACAGATTTTCATTATAAGTGAACTGTTCCTTTAAGACAATAGAGCTGTTCCTTTAAGACAATAAGAATTACTTAGAGCTTCCTTACAGCTACATAGGAGCCCGTTCACACCAATAACAATAACTATGAAGATAACTATAACAATAACTATATTAACGTCCTCACCAACGCATGATAATGCTTGATCATATTTATTCTAAGCTCACACGCAGCAGAAACTGCACATGCCCTTTAAATTCAAACAGATTTTGACTAAAAAGTGACCCAACAATATCATTTCTCCCTATTGTTGCCCTTAACTCAACAGGCATATGGTGATACATAACAAAAAACCCGTACATACACCACCACCTGTTTGTGGATGCACAAGATCTCATTGCACCTCACCACTTTTGCCTCGACACTGACCCGTACCTCTGTGTGAGAGCTAATATCAATGAACCGTATATGTAATTATGTATCTCATTAACGAATCGCAGGAGTCATTAAGCATTAACTAGCATCCATACCGTTTGCCTCACATTTACTCGCGTATTTGTGTTATTCATTTAGCCTGACTCCATTCGCCTCACTGTTAGCCATCAGCACACCAGACACGGCCTCCCGCAGCTGCTCTGATGGGGTCAGCAACCTTAGGAGAAAAACACGCAGGCACATTTTCACTTAATAGGGTTTTGTGGATTTAATTAAAACTCATTGAGAGGAAAATGTAATGATGGCACAGAGCCTGTGAACAGCCACTGAGCAGCCCGAACCTGAACAGCCACTGAACAGCCTGAACCTGAACAGCCACTGCTCGCGCTCAGTGCTGTGCCAAACCTGCTTATCACGACTCACCACAACAGCTTTTTGCCGTATAACCTTTTACTACACTTACTGCGGTCTCATTTCATTATTTGTATTTTCTCTCTCACACACACACACACACACACACACATACATACACACACACACAGCTGTTTTACGATGAGGCAAGAAGGGTTAAACTAAGTCTGGTTAGTTACACTCAATACAGGTGAGTGTGAACTGCAAGGCTGCCAATCGATTACAAACTGAAACGGAATAAAAGACATGATGTGCTAATTAGCTACTTAAATTTAATGTCATTCATGTTATGCATTACTAGTTGATAGAACTAGAGATTAAAACAGAGATTAAAAAAGACACACACACTATTAAAAAGTTTAAAAAACTCATTACACTAAAATTGTGTTAAATCAACATTTTTTAAAAAATTCATTTATATCCAGAAACCGAATGTCTTCCAGAGATCCTTTAGCACAGATGTCACCTTCTGAGTCACTCACTCAAAACCATTAAATCAATTTACCCTAATCTAGACAAAGCAGGAAATACTTACTGCAGCACAGACCAGAAGAAAGAACCATTGTGCTGCGATGCAAAGCCCAAGAGGATCTGATTAGCCAAGTGTTTCTCCTTTGGGAGCCCGGCCAAACAGCACTCCTTCTGGCAGCAAACACACCGACTGCTGCCTGTGCCAGACTGGGCCACACCGGTGGAGGAACCAGGGCAGCAGCACCTCACTCTACCCCGGCCAACCGAACCTCCATGCCCAAGATATACAGCCAACCTTTAACCTACCCATGAACACATGTGACAGCTGGACCACTGACCACAAACCACATGAAACATGTCCGAGATCTACAAATATGGAAGTTCCTATAAATGACGGTTAGAATAACAGACAGTTGTAACGGTAGCCTTACTTCTGCAATTGACAAAAAGAGGGTTTTAATGTCAGACTCCTCCCACAAGACCGTTTAGTTGTGACTCCGCTAAAGGTGACAATCTTTTTGAAAATGTCACGCTGCTCTTTCATGTCCTCCAAAGTCAATGGAACATGATACACAAGCAGCAAAAAACATAAATCAGCAGAGCTGAAGTTTCATTGGTCGCTGGAGTCCAGCACACCTTGTTGTTTTCTATGCATCTGATGTGCATTTGGTGTGCATCTCGTTAAACATTTTTTTGATTGGAAACATCCCCATTAAAACATTTACATGTGCGCGCAGAGGAAGTCCTCGCTTTTCCTGCGGCATGGTGGTTTCATATCCTGCTTCGTTGTCATAGCAACAGAAGGTTTGGTTTTGGCTTCGCTTTTGATCTTTGTAAGAGGCGGCGTGTAGCAGCACAATACTTTCCCAAAAACCCACAACTGTCCAAAGGAGCTAAAGACTGTCTTTACAGGAGCGAGCAGCCAGCACTGCAGGCTGAACATCACACAAACAATCGATGAACGTCCAACCGTAAGGCAATAATATAAATACAAAAAGTAACAATACCAAGCTTTCTAAAATATCAGTAGTACAGAGTACCGACTCGTAAGCTAACCTGCAACTGCTTTTGAACGCTTCTGTGTATTTATGCAAAAGCGCGGTGCATAGAGTTTGCCATGATGCAGCTCTGTGCATGAATTT
>JAZGTJ010018971.1:0-11147 GCA_036877575.1 Botia almorhae | reverse complement strand
AGTAACAAATTCAAACCTAGCATGAGAAAGAGACTGTGGAGTGATGCGTTAAACAAGTTGTACTGGTCTGGATGACTAGCAGTACCTGGATGAGCAGTGAGTTTTAGTGGTCATTATGTCACGACTGACCAATCATAATCAAGAATTCCAGAGAGCCATGTAATAAGCAAGAGATAATGTACAGTCAGTTGGATATTATTTTTAAATCTGCAACAGGTTGATTGGTTCTTGTATTACCCTGGAATGGCATAGCATCGGGGTCTCAATCTGTGATATTGAGCATCATGGAGCAGAATAATGTTTGATAATGTTTGTGTTGTAGTGTGCCACCCTTCTGGAGTGGGGCGAGACCTTCGTTTTCCATGTACTGTCTCGAGAGTTCCAGCTGGAACAGCCAAAACCATCTGTCATCTGCCAACATGGTGTTGATCGCAGAGTTTGTGATGCCAAGGTACAACAGAAATGTCTGCACGCTGTCATAGAGATAATGTTCTCTGCTTTGCTGTGAGCAACTGAATGTGTCTCTGTATGTAGTATGCAGGCCTGCCTGGCCCTTGTCGGACATCCGAGGATCTGAAGTACACAATGACTCGATTAACGGTTGATGGAGCCCAGGTTTTTATTGTTGAACATGGCTGTGCGGCTAACATTAAGGTTAGAGACCAGTCAGATTTGTCTAGAATTATCTTTCTAGTGGTATTGATCCAATCATTGTTGACTAATGAATGTAAATTTGTGTATCTGTCAGACTGGAGCGTTGCGGTTGGCCACCTGTAATTTGCACACAGCTGCCGTTGGTGAAGGCATCAGTGCCGTCCTGCAGGACGTTGTGATCGCTCAGTTCATCGAGCAGCAGGAAGTGGCCAAGCTCGGCCTGCCTCCTCCTCTCCTGCGGCGGTCTCATTGGCTTGAAGCTGGTTCTGTGACCTTTAACCTCATCACTGCTGATATTGCATTGGCTGCTGACCATTCAGCCAAATATGAGGTCCAGAGGCAATTCCTGGAGCTTCATGACACGAAAACTAAAAGGTTCATGGATACCTTTCATAATCGTATTGACTAGTGTGAGGGTATTGCATATGTCAAGCATATGTTACTGAGGTAATATCTTAATTTACCATGTTTGTGTGTGTTAGACTTTGGTTCCTTTGGCCAGAGGAAAAATATAAGCGAAGCCGTAACCGCTGTGGATGTCTTGGTGGATGCCGTTTTTTTGGTTGCTCAGCTGGAGGACTGGACTTCTTCCGCTTGGAGGAAATTACACCCTCATCAAGCTCCGCCTTTTCTGGCATTAGTGCTGAGAGTGACATGTCCTACGGCCAATCATTATTACATCCAGGAGAATGGATTGTCACCAAGGAAACTCCTAAACTCTCTGATGGTATGCGTTTTTATTGTTGAGTGGGTAGCGTGATGCTTTGTTGATGCTGCCATGTTAACTGAATAATTGGGAATTGAAAGCTGATTGGTCCACTTGCAGGTAATGGTGTTTGTATTCGGAGAGACACATGTTCTCCTGCTCCAGTGATAGACATGGAGAAACGTGGCCAGCACCTCAGTCTTCACGTACCTCAACGGTCTCACAGCTCTGCATCTTCCTCAGAGGAAAACTCTTCCTCCAGTGCTGCCCTGCCTCTGCTGGCTGGAGAACGAGAGAGTCCCTCACCCTCCACAGAGTGAGTCAGACATACATGCTCTTAAAAAAATATATACATTTTACCAAAAGAACACAATATAAATAGGTGTACAATTTTCTCTGAGTGTGTGGATGTAAATTACTGTGTGGTATCTTAACAGGTTAATGAATGTAACCACTGATGGCCCTATCCCTGAGGGTCCACCTTTGCGGTCTCCACTCCGTTCTCCTCTCAAGCGCCAGGCTTCTGTCCAATCAGCTCGCCTCGGCAGCACCAAGAGCCTATCAGCTGCTGTCTTTGCAGAGAAAGCCACGCCTCCTACTGGTGTGCAGTTTAGCAGTGAGGTTTCCCGTAGCGATGAAAACGTTCTGGACTCACCAAGGCAGAGAAGGAGCTACGGTTCTTTCCCTTTTACTCCATCGGCTGATTCTAGCACATTCCACCAGTATCGTTCAGTTGATTCCTCCATGTCCGTAGCAGATAGTGAAGCATACTTCAGCGCCAATGAAGAATTTGACCCTATCAGCAGTGATGAAGGACCAGGTACTTATCCAGGGAGGAAACGCAAGAGAAGACAACAGGGTCAGCCCCATACAGAACACAGCCGGACTTCTATATACCATAGTGTGGAGGGACCTCTGTCAATCACAGAGCACCGCCCACCTCCACTGCCTAGCCACACCTCCCAAGCCTCGTTTGTGTCTGCACTGGGGCTAGAGGAGGAGGGCTCCATTGAAACAGAAAAGGTGGAGCCAGGACTCTTGACGACACAGCCACATTTAATGGCTTGTTACCAAAATTACCTAGCACATTATCATGTGTCAAACTGGTCTGTTAAGCAGCCAACAAATAAGAGGACATCTAAGTCATCACTGCATCGCCCACTTGACCTTGACACACCTACAAGTGAGGAGAGCTCCATCTCCTTTGAACAGCTGTCCATCCCTTCTTTTAAGGTTATGCATTTGTCTACCTCATATTCACCAATAAAGCTGTAAATCTGTACTGTGTGAATATCACACAGAGATTTCTGTATCGACATGTTCTTGATAGATTTCATGAGATGTGTTTTTTATAGATGGTGAAGGCAGGTTTGTCTGCCAGCTCTCTGTTGGACAGAGGAGTTCAGTTGATGGGAGATATAAACAGGTAATTTGAGACAAAGCATAAATGGTTGCTTCAGCATCATGCAGTATTAACATTCTAAGCGTGTGTATGTGTTTGCAGCACACCTTACACGCCCCTTGACAAGCGGGCAATGGACAACACAGACGAAGATACAGTGATAGAAGACTGGACTGTTGATCAGCCTCTTGCCCAGACGAGAACCACAGCCATCATAGAGGTCAAAGGGGCTGTCAATGTGGTCCTGACACCTCTTGTAGCTGAAGCCCTAGACAGGTCAGACATTACAATAACCATCTTTAGACTGATAACTGACTCTGCTTACATGCTTGTCCTCAGTGCAAGTTATTCCAGCCAAGAACCACCCATTTTTACAAAGACCCTCAGACCCAAGTGACCAGTCATGGTTTTTGGTTTTCGTGCTGATTGGATGCTGAAAAAGATTATACCACAATAATCACCAGCATTGAAAAATAAATACAGATGTACTGTGATATGTGTAAAAAAATGTGTATTTGACCCATAAACAGCCAATCAGATTAAAATAGTTGATTTTCACCACTTCTAGCCTTTTCTTGTGCAACATGCATCAGATGGTCAGTGTATGCACTGTGGGCAGTCCGTGGGCGTGCCAAGAAGCTATAGCTAACATAACGGGGTCTCTCACATCAACCACATTGTGCTTAATGAATGCCATAGTGTGAAATGCTTTTCTGTTGTATATCCAGGTACATTGAGTCTATGGTTCATTTCGCCAGTATTCGCCACCCAGCATCCATCCTGGATGATCTGCATGGGAAAGTGCTCAATGAAGTGTATCAGATCAGCAAATCCACTGTCACTGTAAGTGATCAATAACAAGATGTATAGACATGATGACACATTTACACCGTTACATGATCATGGTGAATGTTGCGTTTACCAGAGTGCCACAAAACCAGAGCACAAGATATCTAAGACGGAGGGCTCTCTGAGCACACCCCATGGACAAACCGATCTGTCAATCAAACCTGACAACGTAAAGATAAAGGGTTTGCAAGCTAATGTCACTGTCCCGAAGGTACTTCTGTGTGTATGTGTGTGTGAGAGAGAAATATTTTATGGTTGTGTAAAGGGAGGCAGTAACTGTATGTATATTTGTAGGTAAATCTTTGTGTACTTCAAGCATCAGTAGAAGAAGGTTCACCCTCCAATAAAAGTGTCACGCACATTTCTCTTGTGGGGTTGTGCTTCGACCGGATCGCCACCCAGCTGCGCATGAATAGGTAATACACTCTTCTCCCCAAAACTGCACTGATATACAATTGGGCCAACTGATAATTGTTTTTGTTACGTTCAGTAACCGATAGTATACATCTTTCTGTAATTTAAAAAAAAATATGATGCTTAAATTATGAGCAATAAGTCTTGTTATTATCTAATAATTTATTAAGCTTGTTAATATTGCTAACTAAGCTTGTTAATATTTGCTGATACTGATGTGGTCATCGGTGTATTGTGTATTGATACTGTGAGTATTCCTGTGTAAAGACTGTAGTTTGTAAAGTATTTTCTATGTGTGATATAGAGGTATAGTGGAAGACACAGAGAAGCCCTCTGTTATGATGGAGAAGTTTTCATCTGCCTCTAAGATGGCACCTCAGTCCAGCGGTTCTCTGAGGTCTAATGCTGGGATTGAGAAAGGCAAAGAAATTGCAGCCAGACTCAACATTCACCGCATACACAGTCAACTCCGTGGCCTGGACTCATCAGGTGCATTTATGCTTGCTTAGTAAAACAATGGCGTATAACACACACACACACACACACACACAGTATATTCAGTTCAGTGGGCTGCTTATTTGTTTGCCTTAATCAACTAAGCCAGTGTTGTTTGTTTATTTGTTTTGTGTGTGTGTGCGCGTGCATGTGCATGCATGTTTATACAGACATCGGAGCTTGTGCCATCACTGCCATTCCTTTGGAAAAGTCCAAGGTTCTCTTCAGCTTGGAGGAAACAGATGACTTTGTTTTAGTAGACGAGACTGAGCCCTCTATCTCCACTGAGCATGTGTCAGATCACACCCCTGACCTCTCCCGCTCTGCAGCCAGTTCTGAGAAATGGGGGTGGATTATGTTTGAATGTGGGATTGAAAACCTTACTGTCAAAGGTATTATAATACACATACAACACTGAATTTCAGGTAGCATTAAACATTAGCGTTTTAGGAGTCAGTAATGAATGTCTAACTCTCATGCACAGGTGGGCGGCAGTCGGGTGCTGTGCTCTACAGTGCATTTGGAGTAATGGGCAGGGCCGACAGTGGTGTTCGGGATGGGGTCTCAAAATCAAATGGTTCTAGTGGTTCTCAGACAGGAAGTGGCTACAGCACAGATATCTCTGATGACAACCTGCCCAATGATGCCCAGAGCCCCACCTCTGAACCCAACAACAACTCTGAATCTGATGAACAGGTTCTGATTTTTATATTCTTTTACACTAATTGGCCATTTCCAGTTTACATTTGGGTTTTGTTCTTGTTTTTCTCATACTGTTTCCCATTTCTGTTTATCTGAGCAGGATGAGGGGGTGGAGTCAGATGACCTGAAAAAGGACCTGCCTCTTTTGCCTCCGCCTCCTGACTCCAGCAGTATGAAACTCACTATAAAGGAAATCTGGTTCAGTTTTGCTGCCCCAACCAACATTCGGTCTCATGCTCCAGCTATGTCTAGGTACACACACATATGCACAAAATTAGATAGTGCCCTTTGACACCCTGCAATCAAAATGTGTTCTTGGCTTCATCTGTGTTGTTGATTGTCTCTAAAGGCAGCTGAATCTCTTGAGCACTGCAACCCCTGCCATTGGTGCATGGTTGGTTCCCATTGACCAGCTGAAATCTTCTTTGGAAAAACTGGACATGGAGACCACGCTGCGCGTGTGTGCTGTGATGGGCTGCATAATGACTGAGGCTTTGGAGGTCAGACATGTGTTGCACATGATCAGATACTTACAACAGATATTGTAAGTCATTTCTTGTCATTTCAACAGGGTTGTGGATTTAAGGTGTGTATATATGTGTTTCAACCCAACAGAAAAAGAGCATTCACTTTCCATTTCGGAGCAAGTACAACAGAGTCACAAAGCGAGCCCGATATCTTCACGAGAACCCGTCCTGCCTGCTGTGTAATATACTGCATCGCTACCTGCAGCAGGCTGATTATAGTGTCATAGAAGAGGCCACCATGGTAAGTTTGTATTCTTATTATTACGATCTTGGGTCACATGATCTGTGTGTTTGTCATCAATTAAAGTTTGATGATCTTGTACTAATATGTTCACTTTTTATGTCCAGAATGATGGTCTTCCTGCTCTGGTGACCCTGAGAAAAGGTTTGGTGGCACTTGCCCGTCAATGGATGAAATTCATTGTTGTCACCCAGGGCTTTAAGGCGGTCGGTCTGCCGCGACCCAATCAGCTTCCTAAGCCTAAAGAGCCAGACCCCATCGAGCCTGACCCATCACATGGGCTCGACTGCGGAGCTGCTTTACAGAGTGACACCAGTGCTGATGGAGCAGAGTTTGAGTTTGATGCAGGTAATTCTCAAACCATTACAGATGTTACTAAACATACACACTGGATTCTGAGATGAAATCTTTATCTGTGTTGTACCACTCATGTGTTTGTAGGTACTGTAAGTGAACATACCATGCTGTTAGAAGGAGTATGTAGCCGCCCTGCCCCTACTGGAAATTCTGCCCCTGTGACTGGAGTTGAGATCATGAGAAAATTGTCTAAATCGCACACACATAGCGAGTCTGCTCTCAAAATCAAGGTTTATACATGCACGTTTGTGCATTATGTTTACTTGTTGTGGAGGTTCGCATTGAAAATCATTGAGTTCCAATATTTTTAAATAAACAGTTAAACCAATTCTCAATTCACAGCCGTAGTTGTGTCTAAAACTGGAATCTAAATGCTTTTCTAGGGTTCTCACCCTTACCAATCGCTGAGCTACACAAGTGGAGACACAGCTGCCGATTCTCCCGCTCACGTCAGCCGGACAGGACTACAGTCCAATCACAGTCCTCGGAAAGAATCGTTGCTAAGCTACTTAACAGGAAGCATCCACAGTCTGCACAATTTGCTGGAAGCCACACCCCATCGAGTAAGCGAACAAACCGCAGCCAAGAGCAGCTCCCTTACACGTACAGGTACACGTCTGTCTTTCTTTTTACAGTTATTGCTTTTTGGAATCTAATATTAGATGGGCACAAATGGCATTTTTACTGTTATTCTGTTCCCTCTGAAAGAATTTATATTAAGAAATTATTAACTTTACTAACTTTTTGTTACAATTTTCTCCTTTGGTATTACTATTTTCTACCCCAGATATGTCAGAGGCATCAAACTGGACAGAATGCTAAATCTCACTTTTTAACTTTGTCTTGGTTATGAAGGCAACAGTATGGGTACAGATGTGCTAACTGAGCATCCTCTACTGTCTGAGCCATTTTCTGTCAGCTTCTACAACTGGATGTCCAATGCTGTTGGCAACCGCACCGGCAACAACATTCAGGACTCTCCCCTGAACCGTTCTCAGCACAACAGCCTGCAGACCGGAGGTGAGTGTGTTTGTGGGTATTATATTGACATGAGTCTGAGCAGGGATTACTATCAGGATGTGAAGAGACTTTCAACCAGCACAACAGAAAATGTTTCTGGAAAAGATCACCTACTCTACCCTTAATAAGTACAAAGCATTTTCAGATTTTTAAGTAATTATTAAGTTGTTAATTTTGTAATGATGTTCTGCGCTGTTTCATATTATCTGAGCAGTTTTTATTTTTACTTTAATTTAATTTTAGTTTGGATTAATCTGTTTTCTGTGTCACCCCTTAGTTATTATAAAATCAGAATCCAATATTGGCGTGAATGTGTAGGCTTTGATTAGACTCTAATTTAGACTGTATACAGAGATAAAGGTGTTTATTTTGCTCTAAATACAGTCATTCATTCTTTGTGTGCAGGAGTGCTTCCCACAATCCCTTCAGCATCAGATTTTAACACAGTGTTGTCGAGTGATCAGAACACGCTGGACACACACTCTCAGCACACACACTCTCAGCAAAGCACAAGCCAAGAGGACCTGCTTGAGCAGGATGAGACGAATCTCTGTCCTGCAGCTGTCCAGTTGGCAGACGCACAGGTACACATCATAAATACCAACAAACACAACCGCTCTTACATTACAAATTTGTGATTAAGCACGTTTTATTGCCCCCTCTTATTTGCCCACACTGTCTGTATGTATTGTTGGCTTGTTCAGGTGGTGTTTAAGCCATTGTTGAGTCACATTGGCATCCAGCCCCAGGACGCTCCTCCTCTCAGTTATAAGATGTATTTTGGAGAGCATCTGTCCTTTAGCGGCACTCTTGAGTGTTTGAGAGCTGACATCGTCGACTCTGACACCAGCAAAGAGAGAAAGAACAAACGAGCACACAGGTAAATCTGTCCTACAGTTACTTTCGCTCGTCTGTCTGAAGTTTACCCAAAATTCCCTGTTTTCATCTTTCTCTGTTTGGACTGTGTTTATTCAGAATACTGTTTAATACCTCTGGAGCCACATTTTTTAATGTTTACATACCACCATTCATGTTTTTCATCAAAATATTACAATTATTACAAAATGCTGCAATACAGAATTTTTGCCTCTCTATCATTATTATAAACATACTATATTTTTGTTGATTTTTTGGATGGATTTCCGCTTTCAGTAAACAAAGTTAAGTACACTAAGTTATCGCTTTATTATGAATGGCTAATTTATGTGTCAACTTCTCAAGCGGTTTAAATGAGTGAAATGCAGACTGATGTCTTTTTGTGTGTTTCAGGCAGGGCACGGTGAATCTTCCCCCACTCGATTTCAAACCTGCCCTGATGATTGAGACATTCAGCCTGAATGCGGTCATCCTTGAGAAGTGCATGTCTTCCCCTCCTTCCGCCAGTGCGCTGTCTTTTCATGAGCTGAGCCGTCGACCCCAGGCCAGTGTGCACTGCCATTTCACCCTCGCCTGCCAGGCCATCCGTCAGCATGTGGATATGGCCCTGGTCCGCCTCATTCATCAGTTCAGCACCATGATCGATGAAATCAAAGCCACACAGACAGACATCAAGCTCAACCGCTATACAGCCGGCTCCTCGTCCCCCACACCCACAAAGGCGCGGCCATACCACGAATTCCGCTCTTCCGATTTCAGCCGCAGCTCTCGTGGGAGTCTGAACGGAACATCTCGACTGGGTACCCAGAAGGGTAAGAGGACAATGGTTGGCCCAGGATTCGACACACTGACCAGGAATCGAGAGCCCCGTGGGAGGGGCACGCTGGGGCGGTCAGAGCGGAGGACGTCGAAAGTGTCACGGAAAGGTTCACGTGATGTGGCGGACCACATGACCATTCAGATGGACGACTCGGACTCCATCACGGTGTCGGAACAGAGCGAGCCATCGGCTGAGTGTTGGCAGAATATGTACAAACTTCTCAATTTCTACTCTCTGATATCAGACCCCACAGGCATCCTGGAAAAGAACCAAGACAATGCTCTCTCAGGTTGGACTTTGCAAATATCACAGTTTAAAATAATACAAAAATAACTTGCGTTTAACTCTTAATTTTGCTTGTGTAGAAGGTGGGCGGAGCCCTGCAGATCCTCCATGTCGACTGGTGTTTGAGTCAGAGGGTGAGACACCACCTAGTCGTCTGGGTCGTAGGCGTAGCTTGGTAAGCTCTGAGCCCCAACATGTGACGCTGATTGTGTTTGGTGTTGGGATGGTGAACCGGACACACCTGGAAGCAGACATTGGAGGACTGACCATGGAGGCGGAGCTTAAGAAAATACATGGCAGTTTTACCCTAAAGGAGAAAATGAAGGGTAATGCAATCAGCATTTACACACCTACCTGCATGTTTACAAACAGCTTGTAGATACAGTGTGTCGTTTTTTTGTCTTCCTGCAGACATTCTCCATCAGAAGATGACAGAGACCTGCGCCTCCGCTCATATTGGCTGTGTGAACATTGTGCTTTTGGAAGGAGTCACACCAGACATACAGTCAGTATCTCTTGTGATTCTCAAACTGTAGCTGTGTTCTAAAATCTAGTCAGATCATCATTTAAGGAAATCTTCAAAGTGCTCTTGGTGAAAAGGCCATTTCAGACAGTAGGCAGCAAAATTGCGAAAGTTGCCTTCTTAATAGGTTGTTTTACCAAAATGTTTGACAGCATTGCATGTATCTGTCGCTAATTAGACTTGCCAGAATGCATTGTAAAAAACTCACTACTTTTTTATTCAGATTTTCTTTTGAATTACATTTTCCCCCTTTGCATCGAGCAGTTACAATTAGCCAACATTGGTGTTTTGCTCTCCTCTAGATTTGAATTATTGTTTTTGTGCTCAAATGTACAGTATAGAAATACAGTACAGATACAGTCATGGCCAAATATATCGGCACCCTTGCAATTCTGACAGAAACTTGTTTCAATTGCAAATGTTTTGGTATTTACGTGTTTATAGTTTTTGTTTGCACTGGAACAACAAAATAAGAAGAAAAGTCAAATCTGATACAATTTTGCACAAAACTCAAAAATGGACTGGACAAAATTATTGGCACTTTGTCAAAATTGTAAGAAATAATTGCTTTTCATGCATGTGACACTCCTGTAATTTGTATTTAGACACACCTGTGGCAAGGAACAGGTGTGGGCAATACAGTAATCATACTTGCAACCAGTTAAAATGGAGAAAAGTTGACTCAAGCTTTGTGTTGTCACGCTGAGCATGGAGAAAAGAAAGAAGTGTAAACAGTTGTCTGTGGATTTGAGAGAACAAATTGTGGGAAAACATGGACAATCTCAAGGCTACAATTCCATCTCCTGAGATCTTAATGTTCCTGTGTCCACTGTGTGGAATATGATCAGGAGGTTTACAGCCCATGACACTGTAGCTAACCTCCCTGGATGTGGACGGAAGAGCAAAATGAATGAAAAATTACAACAAAGGATTGTTCGATAGGTGGATAAAGAACCCTGATTAACTTCCAAACAAATTCAAGCCGATCTGAAGAGACAGGGTACAACAATGTCAGCTCACACTATCAGTCTCCTGAATGAAAAGGGACGCTATGATAGGAGACCTAAGAGGACAAAAAGGCATAAAAAAAGCAATACTGGAGTTTGCCAAACCACAATCTTTCTGGGAGAATGTACTGTGGACAGATGAGACAAAAGTAAAAATGCTTTTTGATAAAGGACATCATGGCACTGTTTACAGAAAAAAATGAGGCCTTCAAAGAAAAGAACACAGTCCCTACAGTCAAACATGGTGGAGGTTCAAAGATGTTTTGGGG
>JAZGTJ010018970.1:0-11148 GCA_036877575.1 Botia almorhae | reverse complement strand
TACATGTTTCCTGCCTCTGAAGTGTTGTGGTTTGTCATCGGTGGCGTTATATAATGAGGCACTACAGAGAGAAGCACAGCTTTAAATCACTGTCTGTCTATATCTATGTCACATGATAAAAGTGTTTCAAATGTCTGGAGATGCTGTTATCAGGCTGACAACCCTCAGATGTGCTTTAACTGAAGCCACTTTTGAATGGAGCACGAACTGGTGTGTTACTACTTCATATAAGTCAAGGGAGGCACAAACTTCGTATCCTTTAGACAGAGAACTATTAGATATGATAAACAATCTAACAAAATGTATAGATTTGAACACATGAAATGTTATCGTACAAAAAGGAAAACAACTCTTTTCAATATTTGTGCAGGAAATATAAGATTTATAAACACTCTGAAATATACGGTATATACATATAGAAATACAGACAGACAGACAGATAGCAAAATATAGATTTTCTCAGGTTAGGCACCTTCTTTCAACCTGCGTTGAAAGAGAAAAAACAGACTATAAGCCTAAGAGTTCAAACACTAAGTGTGAACGAGGAACAACACATCATGTATCCACATCTTTTCTGTCAACCTCCTTAAAGCTTAATTTGACACGACACGCGTGTGTTTGCAGTTAAATGGTGAAACTAGACAGGTTGATTGATTAGATTTCCATGAGCAGTGCTAGCTGGCGAACTCTTTCCTTCTGGCCTGCACAAAAACAACAGCACTTAAAAAGCTCTTTAGTAGATAAATACTGACGAAAGGCCCAGGGGTCAAAGGTCATCTTCCAGTAGTCCTAAGTCACTAGGGAGATATGCAGGTTGCAACAACTGGATACAGCAGTGGAATATGAATGCCTACTACAGTGGCAATCAACAACATAGCACTTTGGCTTTACTTTACTTACCCACTTTCAGTACGAACACACCTTCAAGTGATAAATCGTTACCATGGTTATTTGAGTAGCCCCACCCACAGGCCAATTTCATTGGTCCAAAACCCCACTGCACACATGCTCACATGTTAAACATTAATTATGTTTTAAGTGGATGTTATTCTGTTGGATGGGGTCAGTGCACAGAATTTCGCCTTCAGTGTGTGAACAGAAGAAAACACATGAGGTTTTTTTGGGTCTGGTTAAGACATGGCACGAGGAATGCAGATGAAGATGTGATAATGATATTTTTATAAAAATTCATTCTTGTCACTGGCAACATCTTATGAAACTACCCTCGTTTCAAACATGAATCATGATCATGCTGCTTTGTGGACATATAAGCTTTCCCATCTCCATATAAAACATGACTGCAGTAACAGGGTTTATTAAAAACAGAAGGGAACTGTTACAATATGACCATTTAAGGATTTCTACATGTATGAGTCAGAAAGTTGTTAAATCCGGATCTCTCCAGGGAGGAAAAGGAAACATTTTGGCTTCATCCAGCTCAAACAGAGCAGTTAAGAAAACAGACGCTCGGAGGGCAAGATTCAAACAGAAGACCAGCCTCAGATACCCACAACCCCAACACAACATTACATAATCTAAAGAATAAACCTTCATTAGCTTAGACACTTGTGTTTATAGCTTCAGATGTTTGACTTCTCCTTCCATCCCATGAATTAATAGACAGATAACACAGTGCAACACATTATTACAGTACAGTAATTACAGTAATGAGCTCTGCCTGTCATTCCTTCTATCATCCTTTCAGTAGTTCAGAGTGTCACCAGAGTGCACCATGTAAGTAAAATACATAAAACATATTTACTGTTCTTAATGACTGTATGTGCAAACATATCCAGAATTCACATCCAGAAAACATGTTACATGTGCATAAAACATGGTATTATCATGACACGCACACACGTGAAGCACACAGCCATGATCGCAACACAGGTGATCTGATGAGGTTTAGAGAAGACCACGGGACAGGTGCAATATGACATTAATTACACATGATGAACTCATTAACGTGTCTCATATGCTCTGAATGATCTATATTATCCAGCACAGCTGTGCAGCACAGCCCACTCCACACTCATTACCCCTCATATGTGGGAGCACATCATTATAACACAGCGTGAATGATCATATTCCACATTAGCACTACTGGAGCCATGGAAGAGACATACATCAGTCAATGAAGTATATAAACAGAGGCTGTGTGTCCTGGGAAGGGACATCTGACCTCTAATGAATAGACTGTGTTATAGATCTCTCAGTTCTGGGTATTTGCTAAGGTGTTGCTATGCAGCTGCTAGGGTGTTCTGGGTGGTTGCTATGCAGTTGGCAGGGTGTTCTGGGTGGTTGTTAAACTGTTGCTATGTAGTTGCTGGGGTGTAATGGTGGCTGCTAAGATGTTGCTATGCATTTGCAAAGGTGTGGTTGCTGTGCAGTTGCTAAGGTGTAATGGGCGGCTGCTAGTGGGTCTCCATGTTGTTCTGGTGCCTGGATATGGCTTGGCTCCCTCCTACAATGAAAGTCTATGGACATTTTTTTGCATTTTAGTCATCAAAACTCAACAAAAGAAACCAAAGTACAAATGCAAAAACACCCGTCAATTAGCCTCAATAATGTGAAGGACCATCCATGCCAAATGATGCAGGAGATGTTGCTCTCCAAATTGTAATGCTTACGGTTAGGGTTCTTGTTCCTATCTCTAACCCAAAGTGTGAGCAATAGTAATACTGACTCCTTCCTAAGCAGACACCATTAATTCAACGAATATCTTACCGCATATTGGATCCAGAAAGTTTTTAGGCTCCCACATTGATTCCTGTAAATGTATTACAGACAAACAGCCTGAGGGACTGCTGGGCAGGAGTCTGTAATAACCTGTAAATGTCTTTAAAATGAATCTTAATCTGCCTCTGTCCCAAATTACCCACCATACATTACACACCTCCTTTATTTAGACTTTGCCTGAATGCAAACAAGTCCTCTCGCAGGCAGTGAGGGAGTGACTGTGAGAGTGACTGTAGTATCAGAAGCCGCTTGTCTTCCTGTACAGGATGGAAGGTATTAACTAGAATCAAATCTCCCAGTTAAAATACACTTCACAGCACAGGCCATGGGTCACCCATACTAAGAGTTTTGTGTGAAATGTACCGAATATATAGAGGATCAGTTCTTCTCACTTTAAAGAGGTGCTTGTCTCCGTTTCTGGTATGAGGAAATAAAAGAGTCGATTTTCAGAACAAACGCACATTCACGCTGTGAATCTGTGTAAAAACTGTGAACTTTCTTCAAAACAGCTCCAGCACACCAGGCTACAGGTTAAATAAACAGCGGTGTCTTTGCTCCTTTAATAATTGATAATGCAAATGAAAATATCGGTAGAAGTAAATATGATGAACACTAGCGATCATTACCAGATGATTTTTAGTTTATCATTATGAGGATGAGCTACAGTTTTGTTTGCACCCTCAGAGACATGAAATCCTCTCATCTGCATCTCACTTCCTCAAAGACAAAAACTATGAATCTCTCTCTCACTCTCTCTCTGTGGAAACAGTGATGTGTGTGTGTGTGTGTGGGTGTGTTTAGCCTCTGGTGATATTATGTGTGTGTGTGTGTGTGTGTGCTCTTAGTTCACCTCTGGCTATGAACTCAAAAGAAAATCACAAACATAAACCAAAAATAAACCTTCACTGCAGTAAATCCACCTCATTAAGGAACCTGATAAGCTGCCCAGGAGTTAAAAGAGGAAAAAGAATGTGAGGAACCATTTTAGAATAACAATTTGACAGGAAGTTGGAGCGCGGACGCTTGCTAACCAAAACAGACAGATTACCAATGACAGTAGAGGAGTAGCATTATGCTGCCATTAGAACATGAGATCAATGAGGAATTTATTACCGTACAATAAACAGCGTTCACAATCTTTACAATTCTTCCATCAAGGGAATTTTTGAGAACATTGGAGACAGGTTGATGTTGCTAATGTCTACCAAGGACCACAAAACACATGCAAGCTCTGTCCTCAACACATACACGCTCATTTTAATTGGGGCATTTTCCACATATGTAACAAAGAAACTATTTAAGCCATGAGATCTCAGGCAGTAATGCAACACAGCACCTGCAAAGCACACACTAATACTACACAATTAATGAGCCACATCAGACAATCTCTAGAAATGAAGTCCATGCTGTCATCTACACCAGTCAGGTGGGGCAACCTCATACTCCCAAGCATGTTCAACCTGCTTTCATGTGTGCTTGGGTTTTTGACCTACCTGTACTTGGCCCTTGCCCATGATCTTGTCCACGATCTCGTTATCGTCCTTATTGAGTTTTGATTTGTCGTAACACTTCTCGTAGCACAGGATCCGCAGACACTGAGAACCCTCCAGTTCTATCTCAAATTCCTATTGGAGGAGAAACGAGTTAATCACAGATACATGCTTGTGATTGGTTGAGGGACACAAATCTGAGCAGCTCACCTCATTCCACTGTGGTTCTGTCATGTCTCTGAACACACGGGTTTTGGCCTTGCTGACAAAATAGCCAAACGAGTCCACCTCCAGCGTACAGTACAGATCTACAGAGAACACATAATAATGATTTCATGAGATTAATATATGAAACAGTACACATTTAAAACAGATACATAATGAATGAAACAGATACATGCAAAAGGAATAAAACACACACACGAGCACACTTTATCTGAATTCTGTGTTACGGTGCTAGGTTACTGTTTCTAGGCAACCGTGATAAAGCTATAGCTAATGAACTATATTACTTACATGTAGTAAAATAATTAATTATTCAGAGCATTACTATTACTGTTACTATTTTTACTTGTGGTTGAAGTCACTGTCCCACAACCTCTCTGGAAAAAAAAAAGTAAAACCAACAATCCATTAGCATTTAATAAACACTCTGAAACATGATTAATGTTGTTGTGTTTATTAATCAAAACACATCCTAACAAGCGCAGATCCAACTATTCAATTAATGGTTTTGTGGGCATACATGTTGAAAGCACTTAAAATCCCCCCCATCCCCAGTAGCACCATCAATTATTAAATACATCCATATGTGTCAATACTGACAAAGAGTGCACACACACACACACACACACATAGAAAAAGCCCACCAGCAAACACAGCATTTAGCTAATCAATTTATTTCACCATGCATCTCACATCAAAGACAGCAAATGGCTCACATTAACACACACTTTCCCTATAGCCAATGAACTTTATCACTACTGTGGGCGTGTCCCCCTGACAACGTGATGGATTACAAGGGCTGTGACCTCTGACCTCAGCAATCATGTGGTGTATGTTGGAGACAGGCGAGAAATGAGGTGATGTTCACTTAGTGCACTAGTGCTGTCACACAAGAGCGGTCGACTTAAATCACACTGCGGGGCTGGTGAGAGCAGGTCTGACATGCCTGTGCAGTCAGTCAGTCATGCTGGCTGTCGGTAACTGATAGACTGCTCTGTAATATGTATGTTAATGAATGAGGGGTGGGTGAAGTGGTTTATAATGAGGCTATACATTATGAGCGCACAAACATACACACCTGTTCTGTCTACACAGGACAAAGATGTAGTTATGTTGCCTTCAAGTCTCTGTATTTATGAGGTAAAACACTGTAACAATGGCGTAATTATCAGTTAGATACCCTGGATTTTCATGGTGAAAGCAAATTACTATTGGTCAAATTTTTAACCGTTTCATTTTTAAAACGTTTTATTTGTGAAGGCTGTACAATTTAGTTTTCATGCATTTTATGAGATTACCATTGATGAAGAATAGCTACACAACAAGAACATTTATTCAGTTTAGGAGGTGACAGCCTGTGGTGACACAGCATTTCCCATGATCCTCTGGGGCAGCGCAAGAATAATCAAATGCATATAATGCAATAATTACACAGCTGATTCACAGCATCTGTGTTTAATTTTGTTGCATTAGGGCTACAGAAATCTATCAATAAGTGAAAAAACTTTAAAAAAAAAATAATAATTTGCCCCATCTCATTCACCAAAACTGTTCTTAAATACATCTTCTTCACGATTTCTCCAAAGAGGGCCATTTCCTGCAGCCCTAACGGTCTTGCTCTCAGTGAAAACATGAAATAAGGCCAGCTATATCTCTCAGCTGCACCAGGCACAGAAACCCAGTTCTTAGAAGAACAGGAAATTAATTTATGAAAACATACAAATATCCTGGCGAGGAAGGCGAGTGCCTAGCATGCTCAAGGGTAAGCAGGTTTGAGAATGGTGAACATTTAAATATATGTACATCTATTCTCAAGGAAAAAGGTTTTTAAATGCGAACCACTGCATGTCTCTCTCTCTCCTGCACTGTTGTTCAGTATCTCTCTCTATCGTTCTCTCAGCAAGCGTTTAGACGTAATACTGCAGAAGGCCTTTTGTGGTCTCATAAAGACTGACATAGTGCACTGTCATGTTTTAAGTAGCTTTTACCTCACAGAGTTCATGTAGTGAATGTTGAAGAACTTCTAAAGAACATCTTTGAGAAACATCTACAGAAGCTCTCGTGGGTGAAAGAAGGTTCCATTACATATAAGTAATGAATAAATCATTTCAAGAGGTTTGGAGGTCTGGTGCATGCGTGGAAAGACAACAGCTGAAGACTAACAGTGCTGTTACTATAAAAGAGTTGAACTGTTTCAAGGGTTTTAAATGTTTACTGTCGCCCCACACAACGGTGAATCTGCAGCGGATAAGAAACAAAAGTGTCGTCATGAGGAGGAAGCACATCCTCGGGCTGATGTTCTCCGATGAAATGAGATGGTGAGAAGCTGATGAGAGCCATATGTCAGCTGATATCTTCACACACACAAGAGTGACCCTCTTTTCTCCTGCAGATGGAGGACATTAATGCCAGGAACATGCAGGACCACTTCCATATTAAATCATGTTTACAATGTGTTGAAGGTCTGAAAGCATTAACTTGCTTTATATCACTGGTCAAAAGGTATGTGGTTTCAAATATATGATGTCCATAGAGAAGAGGGTGCCCAATGTAATGTCTATATGTGTATACGTGTGTGCAAGGTCTTGTTTTTCTAAACCAAATGTCCCCACAATGAAGGTAAAAGTCACACACACCTACATTGTGGGGTCAGTCAGCGGTCGCCACAAGGGACAATTGATTATTAAACATAATAAATGATGCTGTTTTGAAAATGTAAAAATGCAAAAAGGTTTCTGTGAGGTAGGTTTAGGGGTAGGGTGAGGGGATAGAATATTTAGTTTGTACAGTATAAAATGTCTATGAAAAGTCCCTACAAAGCATAGAAACCTAACTGTGTGTGTGTGTGTGTGTGTGTGTGTAGAAGGACATACATTTCAGCTCAAGATACAGATTTGCTGCATCTCATATTGACTTGCAATAACAGATCGTATAATAGACTTTTTCCTGTGTCGTTTGAATTAAAATATAAATCAGAGACTAGATCAGAGAATTTAAAGATGACACATACAGTACACAGTGGGCAGAACCGAATATGATGTTTATTGTAATTCTGGGTCAGTATTTCTGCCTCATTCTATCAGGAAGCAAAACTCAACAACCCAGTTTTCACTTCTAGCCCAGAGCAGGATTTGGATATCCTGTCAGTGAGGATCATGACCTCTAATAAAAGCTCTGAGAGAAGAATTCGGTCTGTGGCTGAGGCGAGGTAACCTCCTCTACCTCAAACAGCCTTAAACGTTCTGTATGCATGGATGAACAGAATGACCCTACTGTGTTACTGTACATTTCAGTACACTACAGAGCACGTTGAGGTAAACACTGTATCCCACAATGCAATGCGCTTGACCCGACATTACGTTTGCATTGTGAGGAATGAACTGGAAGTAATATTAGCCATGTCTTTCTCTTACCTCATTATTTGACCGTAAGACGTACGACTTTTGAAACAGACGCAAAAAATATGTATATATGTGTTTTAAGAAGGAAGAACACCCTTTCTCTCCATTTCTCCGACATATGATGTCAATTACTTGCTCTTGAGATACTGAAATAAAGTAACTTTATAGACCAACATTCTGCTAAATTGTGGGTCATGACCCCTGCAATGGTCTGTACTGTACCATTCTGGTCTACAAAATATTTATTCCTTTATATTTGTCAGGACAATTGAAGAACCCAAGGTTGGTAACATATGCGAGATGGTTTGACTTACTGGCTGATTCTTTGAAGCCTGTGGCTTTATGGACGATGACATGCAGGAATCCATACAGTCCTGGAGTTTCCTCATCTGGAAGCACAAAAAAAAGACTTTAGTTTTTTAATGTCTCTGTAGCTGCACTGGTTGAGCAGGCACTAGCAGCGCTGAGGTCACGTGTTTGATTCCTATGGAATGCGCATAATAATACAATGCAAAGCCCAAATGCACTATAAGTCACTTCGTATGAAAGCGTCTGTCACATGTATAAATGTAAATGTATGTGCAAAAGAGAGAGAGAGATGAATGAATTTATGAATGAAGTGCCCATCTCCTCTCGGGATCTTCCTCTTTGATTTACCCATAATCCTCCACTTCTCCTACCAGTCAGATCAGGCAGATAACAGATAAAAGACACTTCTGAATGCCTCATACTGGTAAAAAACAAACATACTACAAGAGAAGTCAACATGGGACTGACCCCCAAAGAGTAACTGCAGAGCCCCTGGAGGAGCATGTGAGTGTGTGAATGAGGAGGAGAATATACTACAGGGAAAGAAAACATCTGCTGCTGTTTACCACTGCGAGCACTTTGGGGTATCGAATCACCTCGAATTCCCTCTCTGTCCCCATGAGCCAGGCCGGAGGTAAATGTGCACACAGTTGGTGAGTATATGTGTGTTTTAGTCTGAAGGCTATTCTTATCTTCTGTCTGTGTGGTCCATGTCTGTGCTGGTGATGGAGGCTTTAGCCTGGAGTCTAAATAATAAACATAAGGCTATCCAGCTATCCATATCAGCGCATGTGTTTGACCTGCTATGATCCATAACAGCACTGCGGCCCACCAACAAACAACACGTGTGGCACAACCTGACAGAGTCTGATCTACAGTAGTAATAGACAGATAATCTCTAATCAATATTCAGCCATTTTGAGATTATCGCATCAGACAGTAACAGCTCAGACCTGCTCTGTATCATACAATATGCTTTGATTATGCATAACTCTAATAACAGTACAGACTGATCTACACTAGTTACTGACCCAAATATGACAGTAGCCATCAATCGTGCCCACATAAGCCTTAGCCATACACTCAACAACATATTACAAAGATAATATTATGCAAAACAGGTTTTCTTTTTTTTCTGTTGATGTAATTTGCTACCATCAGATGGTATTACATAAACAAATGGTACGCATCACCCTTTCTTTTCCCAAACAAAACATTTACTGATCCAATAGCTAAAAAGATCCAGTGTGAATGTCCTCCAAGAGGCATTCATGACTTTAATTTGACTCGAACAAGTGTCATCTTTAGCATCAGGGTACGAACTCATATTTGTATATAGGGTAACCTATATATGCAGTGTAACTCCACATAATAAATTATTTATGGATCTGATCTCTTGCTTAAGTTCAAAGCTCCATTAGATACAGATCAGACCGAGTCGACTTCAGTGGACTCGCACCAGAACCTCATTCTTTGTAATAGGAGCTGCTGGAAAGAATGCAGATGTGAGAAGACAACAGTGTCACGTAAGAGGAAGTCGACAGCTGCCTTCACTAAAACCAAGAGTTTGGATATTCTCGCCAAAAGCGTTTACCGTCATAAGAAGTGGGTTATAATAACATGATTCATGAAAACAATATTAATAATAAGCCCCTGATAATGCAAGGATACAACAGCTTATGGACTCTTGCTCTGGGAGAAGTCCTGCTGCATGTGAGGGGTCTACAATGCTCAGGGTACCACTTCAGGGTGGCCCTGATTGCCCTCACACACACACACACACACACACACACGCACACACGTACGCACACATACAGATTTACTTATCACATTAAAATGACCATCAGTGGGCGGCACTGTTGCAGTTGCAGTTGTTTATTTAGCAAGATGTGAAGAAGCCGAGGAGGTTTTTGAACATTAACTGGTCCACCAGAACAACATGTGAGAGAATAAACAAGCACAGAACCGTGTGTGGAGTCCAAAAGTGAGAAACAAATATTGAGCTAGGATTTACAAACATACCAGAGGGTGTGTGTGTGTGTGTGTGAGAATCGAGCAGGTTGAACATGGCTGTTCTCTCACAAACCCCCCTCAAAAATGGAGTCAGCTCATCTTTGTCTGTGTCTTTGAACCAATCACAGCACAGGATTTCTACTGTAGCCTCACTGGAAAGTAAGCGCCAGCAGCATTAGCATTTCCTGTATTCTGATTTTAGAACTATGTGACTGATGTTTCAATACTGCAGAAACCCTGTGTGCTCTCTGTGTCTACTTGAAGCTATCAAAATGTACTTCATGCTGTTGGAGAGAACTGAAAATGAGGTGGACCTACAAATGCAGTAAGCTCGTTGGCAACATCAACACCTGATCTCACATCAGCGTAGGATGGGATTAATGGATCTGGTTCTGACATTAAATATTTTTTGGTCACGTATATCGTCTATCAAACCAATTAATTATATGTAACCAAATAATTGCAGAACTAGCTTTACCTCCTCTGTGCAATATTTGCAGATACTTTGAAGTGATTTTGAGGTCATCTAATACAAGCATGACACTGCAATAAACTCAACTACACCACAGTCCTGTACACAACCCTTCACAGACTCTCCAAAACATCTGGAACATTGTCCTGAAGAAATGAAGAAGCGGTTTTAATCTTAAAGATGACCCTTCCGGCGTGACCCATGAGCACATTTACACTCTTGCTCTGGAGATAAATGCAGATAAACAGCAACAGACACTGTTTAATTGTGTGAGCTCTCCAAATCACACTGTGTCTGTCATAATGAAGATAAACTCTCACTAGTGTTCTGATATGACAGCTCAAAGACCCCGTGTAATAGTGCAAAGGGTATTTGTGTGTGTACAGTTGGTGTGTGTGTGTGTGTGTGGTATCAGGGGGAGAGGGGTATTTGAGTGTATATATATATGTGTGTGGTGTCAGGGGGAGAGGGGTATTTGAGTGTGTATGTATGAGTGTGT
>JAZGTJ010018968.1:0-11149 GCA_036877575.1 Botia almorhae | reverse complement strand
TTTTTAAATCACAATTCCTCTCTCTCAGAACCGGGAATCACCTCTCTCCCTCTTTGTATTTGTATATTTGCCTTATTAAATATGAATAATATCCTAACAAAGTAACAAACAAAGTAAAGCTTCTTTAAGATTGAACGTCACAGTTAAGTCGAAGTCAGGTTTGTAATAAATGGACACTGATTTATTGGGGTCGGCTGCTGTGTTTGTAAACACACTGTGGGTCACGTAACCTCAGTGAGCCAAACTTCTTATCTACACCGAACACACACACACAAACACACACACGTATTTTAATAATTTCAAAGACATGCTTTTATTATTTAAGGTGACCAGATTTTTTATAATGATGATGATACAGGAAACTTCCACACTGCACCTGACAACATCCATTGTTGCCATCACAAATCAAATTCATGCACATACACAAGGGCTCATAAAACACATGGCAGAATGCATCAGGGAACTGCTGAGCAGGACGTGCTGAGGATGTGAGTGTGCTTCAAAACTCCAGAGGGAAGCCAGAGGAAACCTACGAGCAGCATGAACCAAACACTAACATCACCAACAGCCACGGGCTAAATTTACACCTCAACAGGAAGTGACCTCATGGTCGGTACCCTCTGCTGTCCTGTGGTTCTTTTATCATGGACAGGAAAGAACCACCCGGCACTTCTGACCTTTCCGTGACCTCTGGAGCCTCTCTGTATATGTGAGACTCATTGAGAGCCTCATGACCTCACAAGCTCAGGGTCACGTGTGTGTGTGTGTGTGTGTGTGTGTTTTATATCCTGAGGGTCATCAGGTAGGATTTCACTGTGCTGTCAGCCACAAGAATGCATTGACTTGAACTGTATGTGGAAAACAGCCATGACATCATCAGATTTACTCCTGTTTCATAGAGGAATGAACGTCATCCTGGTTTGAAATGAAATTTGAATAAATAATGGCAGGTGTGATTTCTCTTTAAGAATGATATTACAGTATGAGTACAGACGATGATTCAAACTCTTCAGCTAAAGACAACTCATTATTCTCCTTCTGTCTTTTTAATGTTTTACTCATAATAATATGAGCAGATAAATCACTTACATGTTAAATGACCAGAGTCACAATATGTATGTTCATCTTATTTGTGATGAATGACATTAGTTAAAGAAATTCTTTCTCAGTCATACATCACTTACGAATAAAACACAAGAATTCTGGTACAGAGACAGAGCGGGTGTGTGTGTGTCTGGGAACATGTGTGTGTGTTTTAAGGTCTTTGCTTCTGGGTCTTTGTGCTGAGAACAGGAACAAAAAGCTACACTTGAACAGGCTGAGACGACCCAAAAGCAAAAAAACAGGAGCGAGTGAAAAACAAATGGGTGACACTCTTGACAAACTCTTTTGGTGGCTAACAGAAGTTGTTTGTGTAAAACCAGTAGTGTGTATTTGGCTGTTCTGAACGTAACTCTGCACACACTGTCTGTGTCCATCATCTACTTCCTCATATCAGTCTGACAACAAACCCATCCTTCACTCACTGAATCTAGCTACAGTCCCGTCCGATGAAAGTCAAGCGCAGCAGATTTATTGCCTGTTGAGCAGGTGGGTGTTTAGGGTGTGGTCTGGGAGCAGAGCGCAGCATTGTTGCAATGAAGGGGGCAACAGTGTGACATCACTTCCTGTCTTTGTTTCTGACATTATTTTCAGGCTCTGGAATGTAATTCCACAGCGAGAAGAACTGCAAACATCCTCTTTCAGTGTAATGCATAAGGACGACATGTCAACATGACACAGGCTGTTTGAGTGTCTGTTTAAAAATAGTGGTAGTTAATACCGGTGTGTGCGTGTGTGTGTGTGTATATCTAAGCACTAAGTAATCTGGCTACAACAGTGAACAAGCCAATCTGACATATTTTCCCATGTAAAACCATATGTGCACACACACACACACACACACACACGTTTACTAATCTATCTTAAAGGGGACATTCTAAAGACTTTTTATACACAACTAGTTATAAACACTATAACCTAACTATAACCCATACATAACCTTATAAATCGCCTTACATAACTATAAACCTTATAGTTTACATATGAGTTCTGGGTACAAATGAAACAGCTTTACTGAAAGCTGAAGGAATTCAGTGTTTTGAAAACAGTAAGATGTTAAATCATCAGGTGAAATTTGTACAGTACAAATGACCTGCAGAACTCTTGTCATGATCACTGAAATCACTGCTAGATGGCAGAGCTATGAATTGTGGGATATTTGTGTAAATGTGAGTGTTTGGTATGAGGTCATGATGCTGGAATAGTTTTGAAAATAATCAGCCGGTGAGAACGTCAATTTTAACCCTATACGTGCCTCTCATGTCAACAATATCTCAAACTATCTCAAAAACACAAAATCTCATGACATCATGAACCTGAGCACTTTCCTTAAAACAGGAAATCCTGAATGTGTTGTTTTACGTAAACATAAATAAACAGATTTATACGCAGGATTGTGGAAATTAGAGATAGACGTGAAATTGCCCGTAACAATGTTTACTTAATGTCTTGCTCTGCCTAACTCTCTCTCTCTTCTTTCCTGCTGCCCACACACATGACCCTCTGCATCCACGATCCTAAACCATGAGAGATGAATTTGTCCCGTCTGCCTCTCCCTCTGACACAAAACTCCTTTCCTTCAAGTTTTTACTCTCATTGTTCACTGTGACCCAGTGCACAATCTTTTTCTCCACACACTTCCTGTGAAACAGGAAGTGCTGCGTAGAGCCATTCCCCCCTCCCACACACACATTAATAAAACAATGTCCTGTCCCGCTGAACAAAGAGAGATGATGTTTATAGAATTTAGGCTTTTCACACATTTAAATGTAGTCACTGTGTTAACACAACAGTTCCAGTCTGCATTTGATTGGTTTTACTGTTCCAGTAAGAATAAATGTTCACATTATTACTAATGCAAACATTCCAAAGTTTGCATTCATACCTATAGACTAGAGCATTTTATCTGCTGGTCAAAGTGACATTTTGTTACAAGGATTTTGTTTCCAACATTCTCCCAAGACGATTGAATTTTGCCTAACACACATTTCTCTTTAATGCATTTTAACATTTCTGTTGTTATTCCTATGTTGTTAGTGTAACATTTTAAAAATGTCACAGAGTTACAAATGTTTAAATAATGTTCTGATAACCAAGCAATAACATTAAACACAACATCTAAAAAACTGGATGGTTTAAATGTTCCTAGAACATTCAAAATAACATTTTTTTACGTTTTTGTTAACTAATGGAAACGTTAGGGAAATGTTCTTACAACTGTTAGCTGGCCTTCGTATCCCTTTAAACTACTGAGAGGAACAGACTGGTTCACAGCACCAAAATCTGAAGCTCGTGATTTCCACAGATCACACAGTTTGAAGTTCATATGACAGCCGTCATATAAAGTGCAGCGCAGAGCACGACTGTTTGTGCAGCAGGTTTTATCAGCCGCAAACACTCGCAGGATTTCCGCTTTGGGATTGGCCATTCAATTCCTGAGTTCCACAGGAAACGCGGAATAAAAAGCTGGAGAAAACCGCCCAAGAGCACCTCATTCCTGGGCAGTCAGATCCCGGGCAGCATCGAAACGATGCTCTTCACCAGATACAGAGAGTTTCTAAGAAACGCTGGCGATGGAGAGACGCGTCAGAGCGCGCGGCGGGTGGATCGAATGGCGTCAGCGTGGCGTGACGTCACGCGACCTGATTTCAGAAGGGTGAGTGTGAATGCGCGTTAACGTTTACATTACATTAACATTATATCAATATTGCTGTCGTCACAGTGGGTCATGTAAAATCTAATATAGAAAAATGTTTTTATGACTTTTTATTTCTAAACGTCTTGGCAAAATAAGTAACAGTAGTGGATTATGAGGTTATAAATAACAGAGATTTTAAGCTGTTAGTTGTCTTGAATATTATTTTTGTCATTTTTCTTTGCTTTGTGACCCATTAATCTAAGCACTGCTGCGCGTGAATTCCAGACGCGTTGACGTCACGCGGGGCGAGCATCTCTCTCGGGATGTCCCGGTAAAGGAGGGGCAGGACTGCTGCTGTCAGGGGCGCCGCTAAGGGGGGGAAGTTAGGACAATTCTAAGGGCCCACGCCCTTTAGGGGCCCCCAGCTGCTGTTACCCCGCTTTGACAGCTGAGAGTTGAACTGTGTGTGCAGAAAAGCCTCCTGTAACCCCACAACAACACGAAAGTGTCCGTGTGTTATTTGTGCGTGTAAGTGCATGCATGCATCAATCTACATATATTGCATGATCATACTATATCCGAGCATGCATCAGCCAGTTCTGCTTCATTGTGTGCGCGTGAATGCATGTGTTATTCACTCGTTTTGCTTAGTGTGTGTTACTGTAAGGTGTCTTTACACCGACCCGGAGCAACACTGTAAGATTTGAATGTTTCCAAACATAGTGCGGAGACGTAGCGCCGCCTGCTGGTTGTTTGAAGTATTCTGGGACTTCAGCAGTATTGCTGTTCTGTACACACTGTTTGTCCTCCGGTTCTCTTAACTGCTTCCGCTTCTAATTAGCGCCATTATTTGCAATTATATGCAGCCATGTGTATCAAAATGGCGTGTTGTGTTTGCCTTTATTTTCAGTCATGGACGGTGATTGTTGTGTGTGTGTTGCATTTCTTGTATTTGTATATAATGAGTCTTTATTTATTAATGTAATACTGTATATTAGATCACTAAGTATAGGACTATATAGAAATTATTGTTTTTGTTTGTTTGTTTTGTTTTGCAGTGTCCTGATTAATCTGATATCTAAGATACACTCCTGTACACTATACATTACACGCACTGGCATAATAATGATGCATCTCCCAGACATCATAATCAATCACAGAGTCACTGATGTAGATTTACATCATCACACAGATGATAATAAACTTAAATGTAAGAACGATATATTTCTTAGACAGATATAGTTCCTGTGCTGGACCCCAGTTCAATCTGTTGCTGCTAGTGCAAAGTACTTACACTAGCAATCACTACTACTAGATCACTATAAAGGGCAACTTGTTAAGACATTCAGCTGTTTTGTTTGGTTATGTCCATGCTAAATCTCCAGAGAGGATGTGTGTTCACTATCTAGTGTTCACAGGCGATGGATCTCTGACCAGCCTCACGATTCATTATTACTTTTGGTACGCGCTATGCCACTCTCAACTCGTACCGTGAGTAATAGTGCACTGTGACTGGTGACCACAGCAACCACGAATGGACCAATCACAATACTGCACCTTCTTCAATGCTACCTGCCAAAAATCTGCTACAGATTGCCACACAAATGAAGAGTGTCTTTAAAGCAACAAAGCTCAGGCAGACATTTAAAACACGCTTCGTCATATTGCACTCTGTTCACATTTACATCACATGACATCACATTGTATTACATCACATGACATCACATTGTATTACATCACATGACATCACAGTAGTCTTTCATGTATTACTGAAACTTTTGTGTCTGAAACTCTGATGTGATTTTTTACAGGTGGAGATTTTGGATTGGTGCAGAACGTAACAGAAGAGGTTCAGATGTTAAAACACAGAGTGAAGCTACTGGAGGTCAGACACACACACACACACACACACACACACTTCAGCTGATGAGAAACTGTGTGTTTACCAGGAAATGTTAATTAAGAGGTTATGATAGTCACACACTATCATAGTCCTCCACAGTCTCAGTCCTGCAGCATTAAAATCAGACACAGGCAACAACTGTTCAATATTTCATGTATTTGTGGGCCACACAAAAGACTAGTTATATCCTGAAGATATTTCTAATAAATACCAATTAGTATCAATACTAATCAATACGGTTAATATCTCACACATTTTAAATATATCAAAGTAAATCTGCAGGGTAATCCAAGGCTGTGTTTGCAATACTTCACTACCTACAGCTTTATCAAATAGTATGCAGTAAACATCCCGAGCAGTCGTTTCCTACGTTGTTGTCACATGACCTCACTTTATTTAATGTATTTAATGCATACCATGTCCACTTATCATCTTAGAAACGTTTGCACACAGCAGTTTTGCATGCTCTCCTGAGCAGTGTGCACACTACATACTGTAAAAATAGTCTGAGTGATGGTTTGCCTTTCTGAACACGCACCTAAAGGTCTAGTCTCATATTTGTCATGTTTTTCATTTCTGTCTTTAGAAACTGGAGATGGTTTTAGCTCCCCTCACCTCTCTCTTCCCAGTGGATGGTGTGGGGGGTGCAGGAGACAACAACTTCCTGACAACAACTTCCTGATTTCTGATTGTCTCCAAAAATCAACAATCAGCAGGTTGATTTCTGGAGGAGCGTTTTGGAGCCTGTAAGTGTGTATTTGTGCGTATGAAACACAGTTTTATTTTAATTTAAATTTATTTTTCCACTAAAACTTTTATCTGGATCTCTGTGACTTCCAGGTGTGTGTCAGGAAAATTAAACGATTTCACAAAGCCGTGCTGGATCCTCTCACAAGAAAATAATCCATCGGACAATTACATCCACAAACGCTGATCAAAGCCAGAAACCAGTGAAACCAGTTTTATGGCGCATGACCTGATGCTTTTATTGTTAAGTAATGTTTTTGTATTTCTTTCATTGACTTGTGTTGTGTCTACATGAGTAAGTATGAACCAGGAGAATGTAAATTTGTGTATTTATAATTCCACAATCTTCTTCTGCGTATTGTTGTTGAAAAACACCATAAAAGTGTACTTCTGTAATTATCATTTTATACTTCATTTTTGTAATAAAAGTGTTCAGACTCTGAAGGTGTCCAGCATTTGTGGAGGTTGTGAGATTAAAATAATCACGGATTGAACTAAAGGTTAACCAGTGTTGTTCAATTGCTTGCCATTTCCTTTCATATATATTGATGTGAGCCTGTGAATCAGTGTATGTACACTTACGCTATCTGAACAGAGACAAACCAAGTTACAAGCAAGTTCACTCACAAACTACAGCTAAAGAAATGTGTGTTTTTGGGGGAACATACAAACAGAACAGAAAACAAATCTTAACATTCCTGTAGGAAAAACAGATGGTTTTATTTACTCCTTATACTAGATGTTCTTTACACAATTTCAGATTCTACCACAATCCCCATGTTATATTTAATCATCTCGTGATTATACAGATTTTACAACAGGCTTTATCTCAGTTGCATGTCAGATCACCACACAAACACAATCAGAACACACACTCTTACGTACACACACACGCACACTCGTACGTGCGCACACACACACTCATACACAAGGCTGCCTGTGACAGGTCTGACGGTATATTGTAATCAGAATATTTAAAAGCTTCATCTGTCGTTTATCTTAATAGCTTTGGTGAAAAATCAAACATCTCGTATGTATTTTATACACATTTTCAGGTACATTTCTCACACACTGTGTGTTCAGCTGAGCAAAAAAACAGACTGAGAAAAAGGCTTTAAAAACAAAAGGAGTGAATAACAGCTTCAATCTTTAAATCTGCACAATTATTATAATCATCACAGGGCCAATAATCTCTTCAAATCAGCCCTCAGATATAAAGCTGTACTTACACATCCTTAACCAATAATAATAATCACAACATCCAACAGAAAACACAATTCAGCAATCATTCTGGGAATGACAGAAACACTTTACATAAGCTGTCATTCCTCCCCATCAGTCAATGCATTAGTTAACATGAACTAACAGTGAACAGCACTTTGTTAATGCAAAAACTGTTCATTGTTTGATCACGTTAGTTCATTGTGCATTAAAAAGTTTGATTTTAAATAGTAAATGTTAAATTTTCACATACTAAGATTAATAAAAGCTGCTGTTGTTCATTGTTAGTTGATATTAACTTATGTAGTTAACTAATGATAACGAACAGAACCTCATTGTAAATCGTTTCCGAAATGTCTTCGAAAGTTGTTATACATTTTTTTTAATGAACAGCTATAAGTTATGAGTGTAAAATAACTGGTCAATTTTTTAATTAAATTGTGAACACAATTACGTTTTCAGCAGGTATAAGATAAATATATATTTTTATATTATTCAGTCCTATACTCAGTAATACTCAGAGAGCTTAGGGGATCTGTTAGAGGAACTGAAGTTCCAGTGAGTTTACGGTATTTTGGTACCAGTTAACAGAACCAGGTTCACACAGATACTGACAATTCACATCATTTTAATTTCTTTAAAAAGGTTTTTAGCAGACCCTTGATGCAATAAATCTATGCGACAAGATCTGAAACATTTGGTGAAAATAATGTAGTAATTTTGTATATTTTGTAGAGTACAGATTTTGAGTTAAAAAAATGTTTCAAAACTTTTAATAATATTGACTCTTAAAAACAAGAGGCGTTTTCTTTAAGCTATCCATTTACAAATAATACTTCATATATCAGTCATTTTAATATCAGCTCCCTTGCAAATGGTTTCCATTACTAAACAACAGGTTGAAGTGAGGTTATGTATTTAAGAATGAATATAGAATGAATACAACAGGAAATATAGAATGAGAAGCTCTGAACTAAAGCCAACTGAAGGTATTTCTACACTCAAACATTCCTGATCAAAGATCAATAATCAATAGTTTTCACACAGTGACAGAAACACTTTAGACACATGGCACAGCAGGAAGATGCACAGAGTAACCGTGACAACAGACCTGTCAACTTTTACACGATCTTGAGGACAAACAAACAGACTTCCGCTAATGCAGGCAGAGTATCCTGATAAAAGCGACCTACACATAACATACAGTTACGCTGTCGTAGATCTGTAAAGAGAGAGAAACAGGGAATCAAGGCATGCAGATCAACACACTCATCCACTGTGTCTTTACTGTCACCAGCAGTGGGCATCCGATCCCAACAGCCCTCAAAGACATGCGGAATGAGTCGTCACAGCGGGCAGGGTCAAAGGTCGCTGCCCTAATAAAAACTTTCCACGACTCAGCGTCCTCCAACAGAAGACCAAATCTAGGCTAAGACAACGTCTGCTGCTGTATGGAGTCAGATGAACACTTGTGTATGTAGCTGTTGTTGTGTGTCTGTTTGTATGTTCCTGCTTCATGAGGACACCAAAACTCCTGGTTACCGTCGCCACCATGGTGACACAGCCATGCTAGCTGTCAGGGCAAATGAAAGAGCATGAAAGCGAGCTCAGTGATTGGACGGCCCGTTGCTCTGGGGGGTTCTGGGGCCAGAGATCTCCAGAAAAGCCGAATGCATGATGCGTTGCGATCGCTCAGAGAGTGAGGTCACGTCGTCTGCTGTCAGACCCTTCGTCTCGATCTTCGGCAGGATTTTCAGAGTGATGGTGCCTGATGGTAAGAAGCAGTGTGAGAACCGTACCATCATAATCACCATCCTCAACGACTCAATGTGGATCACATAATTCTAAATGCATGTGGGACACATTGAGTCATGGTGCTTATTTTGACAATGCAGGTTTGAGCCTAACGTGAGTCATTTTACATGATTCTGTCATGTAGTGTCTGCAATCCCTGGGATCGAACCCATGACCTCGGTGTTGTTAACGCCATGCTCTAACCACTGAGCTACAGGAAAGCTAAAGCGAAAGCTAAATTTACCTGATCTGAACTCTTTCTCTTTCCGTAGGTAGAAGTTATTGTAGGAGGAAAACACGATGGGTATGATGGGAACCTGAGAGAAGAGAGAGAGACGATGTGAACTCACACCCACTCACACAGACTAATAATAGTGTTCAGTCATATTCTGACCTACACACTCCTGTTACCCTGAATGAACGCATCATGTGTTGACCAAACACACACTCAACACCACACACACACTCAACACCACACACACACACTCAACACCACACACACACACACACACACACTCAACACCACACACACACACTCAACACCACACACACACACACTCAACACCACACACACACACACACTCAACACCACACACTCAACACAGTGTAGTCTCTTATAAAGACAGAACTCAGTGTCTTGATTTAGGGATGGCTGCTGGGTTTCTGTTACGCTCACCTGTGCTTGTACAGCCAGATGAAACGCCCCCTTTTTAAAGGGTAACAGGTCGCCCTTCTGATTACGGGTGCCCTCAGGAAACACCCACAAACGAATCTGGAGAGTTTAATAGAAACATGAAATGACATCATTTACATATTTAAATCTAGATTTACATTACACAAAAGGTTTAAAGTGAAATACAGACAGAGGGAGCAATATAGAACAGATCGCCGACCAATCACAATCAAGCATGGCACTATTACAATGATGTCACTGTGATTTTAAAACTGTCAAGTGGACTTTAATTTGGGCCATTAGTGTCACAAGCAGAAGTGCAGAAACTGTTGTTTTCACACGAGTGATCACACACACAGCTTGTGTAAACTAGTAAGACAGACCTGGTCAGTCAGCACAGTTTTAGCTGCATCACACATGACTGTCTTGGCATCGCTGGTCTTCTTGCGGTTGATGAAGACGATTCCGCCCAGCCAGCAGATCATGCCAACAGTCCCCGCCCACATCAGCTCCTTCTTAGCAATCATGGTACAGCGGTCGGGCAGAATCTCCATCATGCCTGCAGATGATGCGAGCAGTCATGTGATGTCTGGTGTGTGAGTAGAATGAAGAAGAAGTGAAGCAGGTCGGGGTATGTTGTCTCATAAGTCCAGTTCTGACAACTGTGTTTTACAGTGTGAGAACATTTAGGCAGATGTTGCTCGGATTTTGGCTATTTTTCCTGTGACTATTGCCACTATGTTGTGAGTGTGTGTGATGTGTGTGTTAGTGAGAGTGTGTGTGTGAGGGAGTGTATGTTGTGTGTGTTGTGTGTGTTAGTGAGAGTGTGTGTGTGTGTGTGTGAGAGAGAGAGAGAGAGAGAGAGAGAGAGAGAAAGAGAGAGAGGGAGGGAATGCTGTATGTAGATTAGTTTGTGTTGTCATTCACCCAGCACATCCAGTGATGATTGGTGGTTGGAGATGATGACATACGGTCCGTCCGTCTGCAGGTGTTGCCAGCCGCTGACCTCATAGCGCAGACCAAGGAAATACTTTACATGACGAACCATAAACCTGATGATCCTACAAAAAAC